>LIEC01008551.1:0-55156 GCA_001925005.1 Drosera capensis | reverse complement strand
TCAAAACGTTTGTAATCTTGAAAGAGAGCAATAAAATTCCCCCCACATGGCCTTCGCTCTCTCACACACACACACAAATTAAATTCGCCCCACAGGGCCTTCTCACACACACAAAAAAGAAAGAAAAAAAGAGAGAGAAAGAAAGAAGAGAACACATGTAAAAAAAAAAAATATAGCCATCTGACATGAGGACCAACTGTTATTTCAAAATAGAAGATCCACAAGAAATATCTAGTACCTTCTCTCCGAATCAAGGTCATCTTTCACACAGAGTGACTGCACCACCTTGACCGCTTCATCATGCAAAAATGTAGTGTCGAACACCGTATAGAGACCATCTAAACAAACAGAAAAACCATGTTTATATATTCATTTTTCCCCAGAACAATCAAAAGAGGTGGCAGGCTTAGCCACACCTTAAAGGGACTAAAATAGGCAACTTACTTGACACACCTACATCTAAAGCATCGTGCTCGATAGCCAATTGATCACTTAGCCCCAAATTTTGGCACGAGGTTTTGTATTGGTGATCAACAAGGTCTTGACCAGTGCTGTCAGTATTGACACAAACGACATCTTCGTGCAAATCCCTATGCAATCGCTCATTCACAACTGCTGTGCCATCAAATGATAAAAGGGGTTCTCCAGATGAGCTGCCAATCTTCTCCTCGCTGGACCCATCGCTTTTCACTTGTTGATTACTGGTCATACTGTCTTCAGAGCCAGGTAAATAGATTGACCAGTTGCCCCGCTTTCTTACCTTATCTCCCTGTAGAAATCACAGTCCATCAACAAAAGTCAAGATTACAAAGGACCACAAGCATTGAATTCTAAGCAGAGCTGAGGTTAGGAGAGCTATTCACAGAAAGGAGAAACACACAACCTGGACTTCTATGATCTCTGAACCCTGAAGCGAGTCTATAATAAAAGGTATGTCTGTACTCATACTCTTAACCTGCAATAACAAAATTTTTTTGAGAAAGTTTATTTGCATGAAGCTTCCAGGAGGCCTCACTTGAATCATCGGTCAACAGAGTACAAGATCTTTGATTCTCCACTGAAAAGAGATTCAAACGGAGGAATCATTCACCAGGAACAAGCTACACTTGAAGAGAGTACAAAAACATGACCTTGCGACACAATTTCTCCACCCTGTCTCTACAAAAGGAAGTGTGTAGGCTGGAAAACTAAAAAAGAAAAAACGAAAAAAGGGTACTCGGATGCTCACAAAAATCATTTAATACGAATTTTGGCTGGACTATTACCCTGTTGAACTCTGCTATTCTGGGAATGGAAGCCCATCCTTTATCGTCCATTAAAGCGATCAGGAACTTATCATCCGCCAAATTTTTATCACTGCAAATTTACCAAAAAAGAGAGAAACGAGAATTAAAAGAAGATCATCCCCGTAAGATATGCTTTCTGTCAAAGGGAAACAAAAGGAAAGAAAAAACAAACATGCAAGAAACAAAATAACTTCATTCATATAACCAATATATAACCGACACCCAACACAGCTCACCTGAAGTAGTATTCAAACTGTTTTAATATGCTATGCCTCAAAGCTAGCAACTCAGGGGTTAGGACAGGAGCCACAATGTTCACAGGATATGCCACAAGGCGAGGTGGAAAAGATGCTCTGAAAGAAGATGGAGGCACACCAGGAAGATAATACATACTTGTAGGGCCTGCAGCACAGTATCACAAACTTAAACCAAAACAAGGAAAGGAAAGGGAGAGAAAGCGAAATAGTGCAATGATGATGGACACTGCAAAGGACGGGTGAGCCAGAGTCAACGATAACATGAACCTTATTGCAAGATAGATCATATCCTTACCAGGGAAACCAGGTCGAGCCAAAATTGTTGGAGGTGGCACCAAAAGCGGATTTCTCATATAGGCTCTTGCTCCTATATTTTGGGGAATAAGAATGTTATCTCTTGGACCAAAAGCACGAGGATGATGATGCCATGCGGGATATAAATGACCACCAGCATCAGGCATGACAGGCCGGGGGATGTTTCCATTGACATGGATACCAGGCATAGGTGGTGGAATAAAAGCTTGCATAGGAGTGTTTGCTGCTGACTTTGCAAACTGGGCATCTGTGACGGGAAATGGCGGGGGGAGAGGCCGGTATCCATATCCAGCAACAGGAAATGGAGGAGGAACCATCGGTGGAAAAAGTTGATGAACAACAGGTACAGGCTGGTAATAAGGTACACGAACAAGAGTAGGTACTGGTGCATGTGCAGGTCCAGTAAAAGATGGTATGTCATTTGAGTTGCGCTTGGATCCACCTTTATGACGAGAATGACCATGCCTTTGAGAAGAGTTCGCACTCCCACCTCCATTTGCCTTTTGTGATCCTGATGAACCCTATGACACAAAATACCAACCAATAAATCAAATAATATTCTAACCACCATAATAGTTCGAAACAAATACTAATTACTCTGCAAGTAAATAGATGGCAGCATAATTATCTATAGGAAGGAAGTCTGTAAGATAGCACATTGGCACTAGTGCTTTAGAACAAGCATGGCGGGCTAACCAAAGACGACAACGCATAAAGCTTATCTTCACATAATCAAAATGTAAACTCACACACACATACACACAAACAACAACATAACAACTAAACCAAACAAGAACAAGCTAACAAAATCAACATTAACAAATGAAACAAAATGGCCCTTTAAAGTCAACCCTTGCAGACCTGAGGATGATTGCCTCCTGTCGCCCTCGAATTCAACTTAGCACCATTCGCCAGAGAAGCCGGATTCGTCACCCTAGCGGCCACCACAGAGCTCTTGCTTCTCTGCTGAGCCTGAGCCAGAGCCTGAACATCACCAAGAGCCGGCCAAGACTCCGCCCCCATCACCGCCACATCGCCGCCCTTCTCAACTGGCACCTTCCACGGCGACTTCGCCGCCGCCTCGCCACCCGAAACAACCTCCTTTCGATCATCCATTTTCGCCGTCCCCATATCCGTCTCAGCCATCGTCATCACAAATTCCACTTAACACAGACCCGATCCAGATGAAAAATCCCAACTTAATACCAAATCAACCGAAAGGGTATTCGATTCAAGCACCAAAACACACAAAAATCACAGCTTTGAGGTACAATCAATGGTAAATCAAAGATGGGTCACCAGCATTTATGAAATGGTCAAATTGAAGAGCTTGTTTTGCTCGATCAACAAACACTGAGATATATATATGGAATTGTGAAGAGTGTTTGTGAGAGGAGAGGTGGTGGCAAAGGTGGGGTTGGAGAGAGAATGAGAGAGTGAAGAGGATTTGGGGAGATTTTTAGGGTTTTGAAAGAGGGGTGAAGAGAGAGTGTGTTTGCAGCCGTCATATAATGACAAAAGAAAAGGGAAATAACAAATTACGCTGGATGCAAGGGTCTTGCTGTCACTGGTTGATTGATGCATCGAATCATGCTATATGTGGAAGAGAATTCCATTTTTTGTGCAGGGATTCATAAAAATAAAAATGTTATTCCTTCGTATCAAAAAAAAAAAAAAACTTGATATCATCATTATATTATTTAATATATATATTTTTTAAAAAAATTATTTTAACGACGTAAGAAAAATTACATCATAAGTTTAAGATTGAAATATATAACTTAAATTATCATTAATATCTCACGATAATTTTGAATAAAATAATATTTGATCGTCCCACAAACGATTCGTATCTGGAATAACTTTAATGTTGATCGAATCCAATGTTATAATTTTTTATGGGACGGAGATAGTAAAAACTATATTGTCGTTCAAATAAATTACGATATTATTAAAAATGAATATTTTATATAAATTATAAAGCCTTCTGAATTATCAAATTTCGAATGTGTAAAAATACATAATATCCCTATATTATATCATATTATTTTTTGCATCATTATTTTCTCTCTTTTCATCTATTCATAATTCTCTTTTACTTTTTCTCATCTACATACAACGACATTTTTGTCTATTATAATAAAGTCAATGGTTCATTAATAATCGTATCAATTCAATTTTTCAAAAATCATTGTTCACGCCATCAAATTATTCTTCTCATGATATTACTCAACTAAAAAAATTCGAGACATGATCTTTTGGATGAAATTATCAAGAAATTAAATCACTTGACATTACCCCCTTCTTTTTTCAACTTTTTCTCAAACTACCTCCAACATAACTTCAACTTCGAAAAAGAATCTAGTCTCTACCCCTTCCTCTTTTCCTCATCTTAATGTCATGGAAGACATTGACAACCTTAAAACTATATTCCAAGAATCTAATAATTTTATTACTCTCAACAAAATTTTTCATAATAAGTCTCCTCAATTATATTATCCTAAAATGAAAATAGGATATTCTCATTTTCACCTCGATATTAAATACTTTACAACAAATGAATGGTTGGTTTAGCCTATAAAACTAAAAATAATAATTCTACCATCCAATGTGTTCATATTCTAATTTCTGATTTCTCACACAAGCTTAAAAGTTGATGGGATTCATACCTCACTCAAAACAGACGAGATGAAATTTTAATTTCAACAAAAAATATTGAAGAACATATTCAAGAACAACCCCCACAAGTTAAGCAAGAATCAAATACTTTAAATATATTTCTATATACTTTATAGGAGATCCTACTCGATTTGTTTAACGAAGTACGAAACTATAATTAAAATTAGATGTCTAATTCTTCATGATTTTCGTTAGTATGAAGATATCTTTTTTACTAAAGTGTATTCAAGAGAAGATTCTCAACACAATTATTGAAAAGAAAAGTTCATAAATAGTCTTCCTAAATTATTGGGAAGAAAAGTATGACAACGAATCCGAGACTCACTTATATTCCGTTTTGTAATATATCTTTTGAAGATCTTATTTCTTACATTAATACAGAAGGATTAACCTTATGTACTGATTTGAAACTTAAATCTAAAATCTCTACACTCGTAAAGAACTTGAAAATTTTTGCGCTTAATATGAATTAGAAAATCCTTGACCTCCTTCCTACAAAAGTAAACGATATTCTGGTTCGTATGTTAAAAAAAATATGGATATAAGAATTACCATAAAGAACATAGATCGAATCCTCCAGGTAAGTTTTGTAAACACCAATATCCCACTAAAAATTGTCCTAATAAGTTTTCTAAATCAAGAATTAAATGTTTTAAATGTCATCGCTTTGGTCATATGGCTAATAAATATGATTTTGAAAATTATTTGCATAATGATATCAAAAATCAATAAATTAACTTACTCATTTCGAAAAATAAACAAGAAAAAGACAGTATAAGTGACAGTAATTCTAAATTATCAAATAATGAATTTTTATCAAATTGATTCAAGTGATTTTTCCAATGAAAATAGTGACAATGAATGTCAAGGATTATGCTCTTCTGATAGTATCAACTTATCAGTAAAAATTCTCCTAAAATCATATTCGAATTAATTGATCATGTACAAGATACTGAGATACAACAAACACATTTAACTCAATATAGAGAGTTATTATTTCATTAAAAAAGAAATGAAATTCCATAGCTATTTAATATTAATAAAATAATTAAAGAATTCACACATAATAATTTGAAACCAGATTATAAAAATAGATCTCCAATCATGAGATAATTGATGCTAAAATGAAAATAAGGTAAAATTGATTCTATATTTTGAACCAAATATAGCTGTCATTGTCACATAATCAATGATATCTATTTTAAAATTTTCTCATTTCAAATTTTTTTAACGGTTATATAATTACTTAATAAAAAAATACATAAAGATGTATCTGAAAAAATTGGTTGAACATAAAGATAAAAATTTGGGTGAAAAAATAGATGATCATAATTTTAAAAATTTTATGACGTGTTGTAATCTTGATGAGAAGTTTATAAAAATAAAGAGAATTACCAATAAGTTACTTTTTATTTCACTTATTACTAATAGATCATAGTACAAAATTTTTATTATCAATTAGTTCATAAAACTCAGATCATTATTTTTTTTGTCCTCAAACAAAATATGAAAATAAATTATTATAATAGATTACAATCATTGATCGCAATCGATTTATAAATTACAATAATTATCTCAGTCATAATTATAAATTTGTATCTAATCTAATTGTCGTCCGTCATCGTTGTCACTTTCATCATCGGAACAAACAATACGCATATGCTCCTCGTCATCGGTTCACGTCGTCGTGTTTCTCGAAACAAATAATATTCATATATTGAAATATAGTACATTTTCCATGATCATTTTCTATACAATATTCCAAAAAAATCAAGGACGACAAAAAAGACAAGGTCGGCCTCACCTTCGACCATTTCACCGCCCAAACAATACACGACTCCAATCCCTCTCTAACAGTACTCAAATTCGATCCCTCCAAACAGTGTGTCCGGATGTTCCTTAATTTTTTTTAAAAAAAATCCAAAATCATCGTTCGATTAAAATAGAATGTCCGAAGGAAACAAATAGTGCCAATTAAGATACAGCGGCCGAAATATACAAATAGTGTCAATTAAGATATAGTGGGCGAAAGAAACAAAAAATACTTATATATATAATATCATGCACACTATTTATATTCAATATTATCGATTATATTAAAAAGATACCCACGGTACCAAACAGTGCTACAAAAAGCCAGCCGACAAAACTGTGATGAAATAACAGTACTCATTGTTACCACCTCCGACCACCTCTAACAGTGCGCTGACCACTGCCATTGTGAACCATCGCCATTGCCGACCGTCACCGTCAATCATCTACACATCTTTGGTCTCATCATTGAAGTTTCGATCTCATTATTACATATACATAGCACTCACTTGCGTTTCTATTGCGGCTTGTTATACGAAATCGCCAACACTGCAGTAGTAGCATTATTTACAACCTTAACATCAATAAGAAAAGGCATCAATGGAAACAAAACTGATTGAGCCTTATCGCGCAAATCCTGAATGAGCAAAGCTGAAAAATAAACCTTGACATCAAATAACATCAATAGCATTGTTTACAACCTCAACACAAAAACATAAACCTGAATGAGCCTTATCGCGCAAATCCTCGGCACCACTCTCAAACGATTCATATAAAAACCTTGACTATCCATCTTAGAGCTGCTGTCGTAAATAAATTATAGATAATTTTCATATAAAAACAATATTAATATTTAAATTGTGTTAGACTAATAGAAAAAGAAAAGAATCGAGTAAGAATTTAATAAAAATAGAACCTTTGGAGCGCAAAATAACATCAAACATTAAACTTTAAAGATATAATTATATAATTAATGTTAAAATCATTTTTTGATATCAAATTATAACAATAATTATACTTACTTTAACAAAAATTGAACTTGTTTTATTGATAATTTTTTATGAAATTAACATATACATATATATCGAATTAATAAATTATAATTTTATTAAAACGATTTTAATAATATTATCATCTACCAAGATTGACCTAAGATGATAGGCCTTGTATAAAATGACTAACAGATACCGTGTTACTGTTTTCAGAAAACTTCTTTATGAACCAATCATGATTCTTACCCTTCTTGAGCGACGTAGCACCATGCCAGCATAGATCATTCACCATCATATCATATGCAGCGGGGACAGGGTCGCACAATAGCACCAATAAACCCGTAACGCCTCATCAAATCGGACCAGACCAGGTATGTTTCCACACCCTTGTGTTGTTCCCATCAAGACGTGGACTTGACCCATTTGCCTTCACCAAAATCCCAATTCCCCCATTTTGGAGTCTCACTCATACCCTCTCATTCATGCCCTTTTGTCCCCTCTCCTTGATCAGATACTCATCACTGACTTGTCCTGATTCGATTTTTTTCATCTGGGTTTTGATTTTTTCTTCCAATTTTGATGCCCAGGTGTGTTGTTGGCTCTGTGGTCACTTGCTTTCTTCTGGATATTGGCTGATTTTATCCGATGTTTTTGATTTTGAGATAAAGTTGATGTTTTTGCCTTTTCGGTATTGATTGTTCTAGGTTAACTATGGTTTGCCTCTTGTTTTCTTGTTTTGTGAAGTGGTGTTGTTTTGGTGCTGACAGTTGCACTAGTTGGTTGCAAGGAGTATATTTGGACGGTTTATTTTTGTTACTTTTTTGTTTGTGCTCGTAATAAAATCAAAGGAGATATTAACTGGAGTAAATCGACGATCAGGAAGGATGAGATTTATGTAGCGGGTGTACCAGCTTATTTTTTTTTTGTCATAGGGCTTTTGAAACAACGGGTGTTTGTTTTGTGTTTGTGCAGATCGGTTGGATAGTGTTCGAGAGTAGAATGAGGTATGAAGCTGAGAATTTTTGCTTCTTCTAGTTATAGATTGCAAGAGATGGAGCTTTTATATTTGTTTGAGTAGGGGTTTGGTGGATTGAGGTTCATTGTTTAGGTGCACAAGGCGGTTTCGCAGCTTTGTGTATAAGACTTGTTGGCATTTCAGAGGCATTAGATGTTGGTAGAGAATTAGATAGGTGGTAGAAATCATGAACCTTGGTGACTTTCTTAAAAGCATGCCAACCGCTGGAGTGAATCGGTCCGTGGGTGTGGAGGTTGGCAATGGTACCAATATGCCAGCGTTCAAGCATCAGGCTGGTGTTATTAGGGCACAGGGATTGAACAAGAGGACGGTAGAGGAGGTGTGGAGAGAGATCCAGCTACAGGAGAATATGAAGATGAAGATGAAGAGTAGCCAGGTGGTTGTGAAAACCGAGAGAGAGCCAACTGTGTGTGAGATGACTTTGGAGGATTTCCTGGCGAAAGCTGGGGCATTATCTGAGCCCTCCTTCAGTCCTGCGAAGCTGATGAATGCAGGAAGTTCCTTGACCCCACAAAGTTCTTCACAGAAACTGTGCTTGTCTCCTGCTATTTCATTGGGTGTGCTATCAGATAAGCCATTGTCAAAGGGGAAAAGACATGCACCGTATGCTGTAGAGAAAACCTTTGAGAGGAAGATGAGGCGGAAGATCAAAAACAGGGAGTCAGCTGCACGCTCTCGTGCTAGAAAACAGGTTACCTTTCTTGCACATTTTCTATCTCGGACATGTACTCTCTTGTAACTTTTTTTGTTTCATTTTTTTTTTTCTAAAATTCTCTAACTCTTGGTTGTACCCTTTTAGGCTTACACAAATGAGTTAATCGTCAAAGTATCACATCTTGAAGCTGTGAACATGAAGTTAAAGAGAGAAAAGGTAATTTCTTTCTGTTTTTGTTTACTTCTCGTAGAAGTTGACTTCCTTGATGTTCATGTCTTACCTTGTATGTTGATATCTACTTTATGTTGAATATGTCTATATTCCCAGAATAACGAACTTCTTCAGTTCAACATCCTTCTGATATTGTTGAGTATTGGTTTTTCATCTGTTTAATAAATGGGAAAATAGGTGGATAAGTGTAGAAATTTATGCTAAGGAGTCATAGGCTAAATACGTTTCCTGATATAAGACGGTAGAATAGTCTTTGTTATGTTTCTATCGTGCAATTCCAATAATGAAATTGACGTATGCCATGAAGTAAAATGATGTGGAACTGCTGGCATGCTGTCTATCAAAAGAGCTTTTTGCCGGAACTATCCCCTGGTGAAGTGCATGACAGCAATCTTGTACTGAAGTCTTTTTCCCTTCTATATTTGCTAGCTTAGTGTCAAGTTCGTATAAATTTTGGAGAGATCATTGTTCAAGCATATGACTTGCTCATTTTGAGTAGATTTTCCTTGGCCTTCAGTCTAATGTGTCGTGATACTTGTTCTCGTTCCAGACGATTGCTCGTTCGCTGCAATAGATCCGTTTTTGTTTCTTTTAACATTCCATATGCTTCTTAGAATTTATCTCCTTTCCTCTTTTGTTATCTACAGAATCAGCGATCTCTTCCCAGGTTCTGTTCCGTGAGATCCATCTGAATCTCGATGTTGTGCAGGACCTATTTTTCTTATTAATCGGTCTGCGTTTAATTCATTTGTCACTCATTGTGAATCTCCGGCAGAATCTTTCCTTGCCGGAAGTATTTGCTATACTCTGGCACTTTTCTTTTGGGTGACAAAGCAAGCCATTCTAGATATGTTTGCCTTGCTTGTTACAAGAATCTAATAAATTTCTACCATTTAAAAAGACCGTGCAGCTCCACAATGCCCCCCCCCCCCCCAAAAAAAAAAAAAAAAAAAAGAAGAAGAAGAAGAACAAAATAAAAAAAGGAAAAAGAAACTAAAAGACAAGGCGTAGTGTACAAGCAATATCTCAGATAATCAGTTTCTGTCAGTTGCCTTCCTTGATATTTCCAAAAAGACTAAGCAGAATATCATGCGACCAGGTGGCAGCTTGTAGTATCTTGGTTTCTATATGGGTTTTCAGCTGTCTTGAGTATCTGTTTTTGGTAAGAGTTTGATATCGCACTACGTTCGATTTACATGAGAGGCAATGAGGCATATAACTAACTTCCAATGCCGGATAGCTTATTCCTGCTGTAACTAGAAAGCTTCGCATTGCTTGTTGAGCTTCCTGACCCTTGCTTAGTCAGGCAATGACACACTTAATGCCTCCCCCTTGCTCACATCCTCACGAGTTACGATTGAATTCGCTGCTTACATTCTGCCTGGGCATTCATCTAGTTATATAGCCGGTTATCCGTGTGGTCACTATGCAGTGCCAAGATATGAATGTGGATATTAGCTGCCTCTTTGCTATAGGAATTGAGAATAACTGGATATGTGCAGCATCAGTAGCTCAATAACCAACTAGATATCATCGAAAGTGAAGCAATAGTAATGCGGAAAACGGGGCCGATTTTGAATCAGCTATGATAGCTGATTTTGTACCTAAACATGGATTATTTTTTTTGGACAGGTTGATTATTTCCCTTTTGTGTTTTAGTTTTTTCAACCAGATATTTCCTGTTTTTGTAAAAAATCAGCTAAGATAGATGATTAAAATTCACCCCCTACAAGAAGATAGTAATATCATCTGTTTTGTTATGCTTCTGATTGCTTGAATTAGTAAGTCCAAATGCTTCAATTTTTTTAATGTTTTTTCCATGCATATTTATCTGGCAATTCTCTTGCTTTGTTTTCTGGTGTAAATTATATTCACGTTATACCCCCCATTTAATCATCTTCCGGATCTGATTTCCCCTTTTTGTCTTCTACCTTTTTGTAGGAATTGGAGAAAATGTTCTTCACCAATTTTTCCGAAAAAACGAGGTGCCAGCTTAGAAGAACCACTTCAGCCAGCTTCTGAAGCTTTGGATGCAGTTTCTTTACTGACCATCTTATGTATACCAGCACTTGTCGACATCTCCAGTCAGATAGTTAATATAGTGAAAAGTTCTCTTGATTTGTATATGGAAGTAGCTAAATTCAGAGTCGTCGATTTCTAAGTATGTTTTTCGGATGTTCTCTAACACATTCTGGATTTAACCAAAACTGAACTGCATTTGGTTTCTCTTGCTGTAAATCTTTAGGAGTTGTGGGATATATTAGGTGGACGATGGTCATACAGATTTTATGTATACTGTATTCAGTCAGGTTCAGGTTTTGGATAAAGTTGTGTTTAACTTGAACAGAAAGTTAATGATAGTCGCTTTTGTTGACGTAGCAACATTGGGTTCGAGACCGCCTCATTGGTTTCTCTAACAGATTCGATTTCACCCTTGTAAATTCTAATTACTTGAGCTCAAGATCATCATTATTATTATTGATATTCTTTTTTAATTCTTGAGATAGAAATTCTCAGAAATAGAAACCACCAAATACGGGTTGAGAGCTATGCTGCTTGTAAATTTATTTGATTTCAGTTGTACCTGGGTCGACGTGCGTGCTGAATCAGATACAAAAGACCATGACTTGCAAGAACACATGGTATTTTACGCTTCTGTTGGCTTCAGAGTACCGAGAATTCTGTCTGAAGAAAAAGTAGAGAATCAGCTCAAGCTGCGACTTCTTGCTGGGTGACCACTTCCAACCTAAGCAAAGATAGCAGAACACAATCAGGGTTGCACTTTTTATTAGCACATGGTACATGGTTTGAATTTCAGGATTCATCCTACAAGTCTAAATCCTGCTGGGTTTGTTCCTTCATGAAAATTACATGAGTTTTCAGTCTACCTAAGACACAAAAACCCGGTATGAATGACTTATGACTTGGATATTCAGAACCCTCTCTTTTTAGCCAGTCAGGTGAAACCCGATAAGGAGTCTACGATGCAGGGTAGGAGAACCTCCAGCATTTGGAGCGCTCATGCTGCACAACACATTGTTAAGAGATCATTTTTAATTTGACGCCAAAGGAATTCTTACTTCTTTAGACAGTGGAGTCTGGCCGGAACGCGAGTACCTGTAGTTCTCAGACCTGTGTTGCTGTTTTATACGTTCATAAGCTTCACAAGGTTGATTGATTAACGACTGGATGAATTTTGTTGTTGATCATCCACAGCTCTTTCGATTCATGGCATCGGTTTCTGCAGTGTAACTGATCAAAGCTGTTGCTCGGTAAAGTTATTTAGTCTTGGAGCTGCAAGTCCCTTGACCAAGTAGGTAACTGTTTCTGTTTAATAACTCAAGCAGATAGTTTGAGTATCCTCGGACCCTATTAGTTGACTTGGTTATGAAAAGATTGAATCTCGAACTTCTACGAGTTAGAGATCCATTTCACTGAGTGGAGATGATGTCCATAGCTTCCAAAAAGATCGCAATGTTGTGCTACACATTAAACAATGTTAATGTAACTATTTCATGGAATGGTGCGCTCTGTAGTTTGAAAGGATGCAAATGGTTGAGTATTTCATTGGACACAAATACAAAACATCCGTGGCGATCTATATATACAAGAAATCGATTCAAATTTTATTTATGAATTATATAAATCAGACTAGTCGATTACATATACCGACTTCACTTTTATACAAATTACACACCCACCCACAAATCTTTCTTATAGGATTACATCTTACGTTTGTGGTTATTAGGACCAAATGCATAACAAGGTCCTTTATAGGCAAATCCCAAGAGGTAACTTTCTCATCTAATTATCCTCCTAATCCAACATGTCTAACTTTTCATGTTCAAGAAAGGATGTTAGTAATCCTCCATGACTTAACACTGAATTTTCCTAAGATAGCTTTCTTTTATCAAAGAAGATTAGATGCACGATAGAGTTGAACTTTGAATATTCAACATAAAGTACGTAACATCGATGTCAAACATAGAGCATTCGTTCACTCTAAACAATGCCGGTTGAGGACAAAGAGAACAATGGAGAAAAATGAAGAAAATTTGGCTTTCACCTCCCGTGAGAGAAAATGATTTAGAAGAAGACAAATCCCATTATCGTGGGCATCCTTTTCTTGGACTCGTCACCTCACCACCTTCACCAAATTAAACCGAACAAAATCACTCATTTCTTTGTTCAGCTCATATTCTATGCGGCTGCTATCTCTTTGCTCTCAAAGGGTGAAGTTATTCGTCCATGGAAGAAGCCAAAGAACCCTTAATCAGCAGTGGTGATGAGATATTATTAGAGTTCCCAAACTGCCCAGGTTGCGTGGTGGATCGTCGCAAGGAGGAAAAAAGAGGGGTGCCCTACAAGGAGCTTGCTTACATTTGGCTTGTCTCTCTCTGCACAGGTTCACTGGTGGTCCTTGATTTTCTGTTCTTTCTCTTTATTGAAATTTGGGGTTGCCCATGTGAATTCCAACCTTTTAATGAAAAATAATATGTTATGGGTGTTTGAATATATAGCTTTGTAATAGATCCGGTCAATCCTAGCTACCTGTAGTTACCAAGAACTGTTCTGGAGGCTGAAAACTAACCCTACGAAGCAACGCTCGTCCTTTCAATGTGCTTGGCCTCACTGCACAAACCCTTGGAACTCAAGTTATGGTATCATCATGTGAAGTTGCTTTGAGTGGGTGGTTTGATAAGGTTTTTGTTGAGAATGTGTGAGTCGGTTCCTGCAGTGATGGTGCAAGAACTAGAGTAGGATATGTGCACAGATTCTAAGATTTTGGGTTGTTCTCGTTAGCATATGTATACTACTCATGTTTATATTGGGTGTTATCAAAGTTTGACGATATTGGATCTGAAATATATGAACTTGAAATCCGATGATCATGATCCTAATGCTTTTGTTTTGTGCTCTGATGTTTGGATAAGTTTCAATCCTTCAAGGACCAGGAGAGAGTAATAGTATGTGGGATTGAGACTATTTCAAATATTTGTTATGTGCTGGAGAATGTAAGATATTGATCGGTTATCGCATCCCATTATGCTTTGAAACAAAGCTAGTTGATGAGTTTTAGTTCTTAAGATACCTATCATCTGCTTTGAGCTGTGATTAACCCCTTTTTATTGTATTTCCAGCTTTGCCGCAAAAGTCCATGTTTCCGTATCTCTACTTCATGGTATGCACATTAACTCTTCCTTTCTTTTTGTCCATTTGTAAAATAGAAATTTGACAAATCATGCATTTCATGCTATGTAGATCAGAGATTTTGGGATCGCCAAAAGAGTTGAAGACATTGGCTTTTATGCTGGATTTGTGGGTATTGTGATGCCAACTATTTACCTTTGCATTTTGCTTTAGAACCCATACGGACTACTAGTTTCTTTAAACAATATTGATGTGGTTTGTTCAGGATCTTCATTTATGCTTGGAAGAGCCTTGACATCCATTCCATGGGGAATGGCCGCAGATCGTTATGGTCGCCGGCCTATTATATTGATAGGTATACTTTCAGTGTAAGTGGTGCGACTGGTGCCTCATGAGGTTATTGTTCTTGGGATAATTCAAAAAGCTTAACGATATTAATCGACTTTCATCATTTTTTTAGACTTTCCTGATATAAATTACGTTGAATGCAGTGCTATCCTTAACATGCTCTTTGGTCTGAGCTCGAATTTCTGGATGGCAGTCTCTGTTAGATTTTTCCTTGGTTGTTTCAATAGTCTACTTGGTTCCATAAGGGTATGAATCTATGATGTTATTCCACCTATGTCTGCTTCCAGTCCAATATTTTTTCGTAAAATATTTGTGTATATATTCCTTAATGGTGTCTTAGTTTACTTTCACAATGGTGTCTTAGTTCTTCTTTCCCTATCAATCATGAAGAGTTTATATTGTGCTTCTATCTTCAGGCATATGCTTCAGAAATTTGCAGAGAGGAGCATCGTGCTTTGGCATTATCAGTTGTGAGTAAAATCTCCTGGTTCCACTTTCTGGATAGCTATCCATAAACCAAGAGGCAGATTAGCTGTGCTTTTGGCTTATCTTCGGTTTCCTAGTTTCTAGCTTTGAGTCTGCCACACACATGCAGGTAAGTACATCTCGCGGTATAGGACTTGTCATCGGTCCAGCTATTGGGGGTTTCTTTGCACAGGTACTTCCCATGTTGTAGGACCAATGATATGCTCCTGTGATTTAAACTTAGTTATGGGAGGATGTATACTGTAGCTATACAGTTTGAAGCACTGAGGCACCAACTTGACTTTGGGAAATCATATAAAATGTCCTCGACTCGCATTGGATTTTAAATTGCTAATCAAATCATAGATCTGTAATTTGATTGCAGATAGACATAAATAAAAATTCTTATAAATTTTTCTCTGGTTTTTTCTCACTGAAATGAATGCGGGAATATTCTTGCTGAAGAAGTTCTCATATGTTTGTCATTGGTGTCGTGGTGCTTAGCCTACCGAGAAGTATCCAAATTTATTTCCAAAGAACTCTCTCTTTAGCAGGTTTGTTTGCCTTACCTGCCGTTTATGAAATGCTATAATTCTTCTTCTTCATTTTTTGTGAGTTCAACTTACTCGACACATGAACTGCAGATTTCCGTACTTCCTGCCATGCCTAATTATATCGGTCTATGCTGTTGCAACATTTTGTTTATGCTGGTGGATCCCTGTAAGTTTTAGCTATGTCTCTTCAACTTTGTGTTTTGCCAGTGGTTCATTGAGTTATTGGCTACATCAACAATGCAGTCTTCCACAGATGAGCAGTCCTTCATTTCATTTTTTACACGGTGCCTGTAACTATTGGTTCTAAAAAATCGGTCTTGGGTGATGACGCTATAGAAACCTGTAACTGTTGGATCTCTGCCATGCTGCTGAATAAGCTTCTTCTAGTTTATGAGAGAGAGATTAAGTCAGATTGTATCATTTCGTGTGCATTTCCTTTTATTTATTTATTGTGTGCCTCTGTCATGCACCATATCTCAAAAGGCCAGAATGGTCAATACTCAAATGTGATTTGTTGTTCAATCTGGCATCACTGCAGGAAACATTGCACAAACATGTCTCAAAAGGGGACTTTCACTTCAAGCCAATGGCTTCTTCAACTGGGTTGAAAGAGGATTGTGCTGATAATGACTCAAAGAAAGAACCTTCATCATCTCATGGAAGTCTTTTCAGGAATCGGCCTTTAATGACTACCATCTTTGCTTATTGTGTTTTCTCACTTCAAGAGATTGCTTATAGTGAGGTAAGCAACCCACTGTTACTGGTTCATTATTGCACATTTTTCTGTTTGCTTATTTTGCAGTGTTGTGATCATGAATATCTTCTGAAAACCTGATGACTTGAGTTGCTGTGGGATATCGTAGCCAGCGATAGGGCAAGTGCTTGGAAAGTCCCTGCAGCCTAATGGTATCGGGTCTTAGGGGGTCCCCGTTTGTTCCATCAATCTGATACTTCTTATATCTGCCATTTTATAAAATGTTACAGATATTCTCGCTGTGGGCTGTCAGTGACAAGAAGTATGGTGGTTTGAGCTTTTCATCTCAAGATGTTGGCACAGTTTTGGCTATCTCAGGTGAGCTTCCTGTTGTATATTACTTACACCTGACTGTTAGTTCATGGCAGCGACAAAATTCATGTGGCTTGACAATGTTACATATTGTCCTTTGAGCTTGTTTCATCACACAGCGACTTTCAGTTTCATTTAAACAACCAGGTGCTTTTCGCACTCATAGAACTTGTGTTATGTTTGACATGAAATTATCAATTTCAATTAAAGACATCAGCTTTTCTTAATTTCTTATATGGTGTAGATATTTTTATTTATTTAATCTTCTGTTTTCTTACATTGAATTACAGGGCTCGGGCTTCTACTGTTTCAGTTTTTGGTGTATCCACAAGTCGAGAAATATCTCGGCCCACTAGTCGTTACACGCCTTTCAGCGGTATTCGCTTACTCTATTGTCCATGCCTTTTGCTGCTTTAGGGATGGAGTAGTGCTGATAACAGAGTTTTATGTATGTTTCGTGATCAGATTGTATCGATTCCATTGCTGTCGAGCTTCCCTTACATAGCTATGCTTTCAGGGTTGGCCCTTCATCTTGTAATCAATATCGCAACCATACTTAGGGATGCTCTATGTGTGAGTCGGCTTCACTTATAAATCCAGTTTTAATGATCTTATGCAGTGTTTTCTCTTTTTACTATGGATACATCATACATGTTTCTGTCATGTAAACTGCTAGAAAGTGAATGCAAGTTACCTGCAGGTTTCACTGATCACAGGAATATTCATCTTGCTGAATGATGCCGTGGTAAGTTTAATCCTCTTTCTGTTCTCTGATTTACTGGATATAAGTTAAAGTTACTCTATTCCCTGGTAGATATCCAATATTAATACAAAATGTCTACTCTATTTGTTCTAGCCGCAACACCAGAGAGGAGCCGCTAATGGCCTTTCCATGGCAGCCATGTCTATCTTCAAAGCAATCGGTCCAGCAGGAGGCGGTGCCCTGTAAGTCCCTCGCTTTCTAGTTAAATGACTAGCTGTGACTATGCTCCTCCAGGCCTTAAAGTATCTGGCAAATACCGCTTTCAATGTTTCTCTATGCCAATGATATGTGTGCAAAGCAGCATAGTCGTCATGTAGATTTAATCTGATTTACACTTTTTAAGAGCAGATTATGATCAGTGCTAAGACTAACATTTGTCTTTGTCACAGCTTCTCGTGGGCACAGAAACATCAAGATGCTGCATTCCTTCCGGGTTTGACCTTATTCTTGCAAGAACTTATTGTTGTTTGCCAGCATTATAGTGACTCAAACCATTGCCAGACGCCTTTCTTAGAGTGATCTGTATGAGTCGAGTTTAATTCAAACACACGCTTACCCCACAGGGCACAACATGTTTTCATTGAGACTCGAATCTGTAACTCAAAGTCCGTAAATTCTTGACTCGAATTTTCAATGGTGAAAAAAAAAAACTACCAAGTTTGTCTCTCCTTTATTTACTCGGAATGAAATGTTAAGATTGTGAAGTCTTGTGCACTTGGCTGCCTAGATAGATGTTGACAAGCTAGTTAACTTAATCACAGGGTTCTATCTTTGTTTACCTCATATATCAATACTTACTGTTATCATGAAATATGCATGAATGCACTTGCACATTATGTGGTTTTGCAATGCAGGTGATCAGATGGTGTTCTTCGTGTTGAATCTGGTGCAGTTCGTTGGTTTGATCCTGACCTTCAAGCCCTTCTTAGCACTGCCTGAACGTCCCCACCGTTGACTATGATCTCGTCGATGGTGCACTTGGCCTAAATCGGGGTCATTTATCAAGGTGGACGGCTAGGCAACAGTTACCATGACACTTATTTAAATACTGATTTTAGCCATGTAAAACTATACGCAATTTTCAAGATTGATGTATATAGGGATGGATGATAGACTTACATTCTCCATAAAATTATTTCTCCATTTGACATATGTATGTTTTATTAAAGAGTTCGTATATATGAGTTGTAATGGAAGTTTAAAACAGTCCTGAGACAAGT
This sequence comes from Drosera capensis, assembly GCA_001925005.1. Classification (NCBI taxonomy): domain Eukaryota; kingdom Viridiplantae; phylum Streptophyta; class Magnoliopsida; order Caryophyllales; family Droseraceae; genus Drosera; species Drosera capensis. Next base: position 36,326 of record LIEC01008551.1, on the reverse strand, counting down.
TGTCATTATCAAATTGTTCAAGATACTGATAACTATGAATCATCAGCATGAATATACATTTTACTTATATTCTGTGTTGAAACTGAAAAAGAAAAAGTACACAACTTTTCGTTGACAATTAACTGCGAATGATGATTCTTTTAAAAAAAATTATCTTAAAACATAAAACATAAAATATAATACTCTTTTCGTCCCATATTAATTATAATATATACATATTTTCTATTATTTTATACGTATGAATATAAAACTCGTTTTTATATCTATGATCGCTCCGCAATATGCATTAGGTTGAAATACGTAACTTACACAACAATTGATGTTTCACGATAAATTTATAAATAAATTACGTTTGATCTTTATTACATGCGTGTCAAACTTTGTATCGACATACGTCTAAAGTCAATACGTTTCAATAATTCTGAAAATGAGAGAGTATAGGTTATGAAATATAACCGTGAGTTAAAATAAAAGTTATCATGTGACCTCACAGTCAAGGATGTTTAGATGTCTCAATGATATGCTTATCGTACATAGTTTTCTTCCGTTCACAATTCCGCAGAGAAAGTTACTACATCAAGGCAGTATTTGCCAACCCATTTCTATGCATGCCGGCTTACTATTTAGACACAACATGAACCAAAAGTTCCAATAGCATGCAGTTTCTCCACCACGGAAGTGAAAAAACCATGGAGCTTAAAAATTGGCAGACGAAGAAGCTTCATGATGGGAAATGAAAGAACGACTTGTGGAATCCACTTAAAAATGTTAACCGGAAAGAAACCATGCAGCAGTCTACCGACAAAACCAAGCAATTCGTTCACCAAAATAAGCAAATACAGGATCGGGCGAGTGACTCCAATGAAAACGAAATCAAGTGTTATTGGTTCATAGCTGAAAAAGCAGTACATGTCTCAAAGAATAGCTACACCCATACTAAGAAAGCGAACAGAGCAAATAAGGACGAACCAGCAAACTAAAAGATCAATGCAGAAAGGGAAATAACAAGCCGTTGCCAAAACTAGAACAATTTGTGTTTGTTCGAGATTGGAATTCGAGATCTCATCAAATTGTCTTGAACACTCTTTTTGAGGAACCTTTCCTTTTGGGTTAGGGAAATCCGAAGTCCATTCCACATCTCACTTCGCCATCATAACCTTGACAAACTCCTCGTAGTTGATCTGGCCATCACCGTCAACATCAGCTTCATGGATCATTTCATCAACTTCCTCATCTGTCAACTTCTCGCCGAGGTTGGTCATCACATGGCGGAGTTCAGCGGCAGAGATGAAGCCATTCTGATCCTTGTCAAAGACACGGAAAGCCTCCTTGAGCTCCTCCTCAGAGTCAGTATCCTTCATCTTCCGTGCCATCAGGTTGAGGAATTCTGGGAAGTCAATAGTCCCGTTTCCATCAGCATCCACTTCATTTATCATGTCCTGGAGCTCAGCCTCAGTTGGGTTTTGTCCAAGTGAACGCATCACTGTCCCAAGTTCCTTGGTGGTGATACAGCCTGCAATCAGATATTTCCACAGGAATATGAGTATAGACGCTCTAAATGGAAACATAAACGGAGTTACTCATGCAGAACGTTCATCACAATGAGCACCTCTGAGAATGAGATTCCAAATATACGACACAAATGTCCCAAAATTTCACACTACAACAGACATCACCAGTGACAATATGCACTGCTGACTACGAAAAAAGCCTGTCTAATGTCTCCCTACTGCTCACTGAACCAGAGGAATGCATGTATATACCCATGCAGCTAGTTCATATTGAACTTCGAGAGACAATTATGGATCAAACTCCGTCAGGAAATCATAAACCATCTACATCTTGAAAAATAAAAATAGAAGGTGACCTTCAATTTTCAAATTTCAATCAAACACGATCAGGGAATAGCAACAACGCTTTGCAACTTTATAATACTTGACACTCATTTACTTGAATCAACCATGAAATGACGCCATCCTGAAGTTAATAAATTTTTCAACATTATGGATTTGAATTTGAAATTCCACATAGATACCTACATAAGAAACTCAACTCCTCAAGCTCCTGAGACAATCCACAAGTACATACAAACTCTGAATTACTATTCCAAAAAATACTGTAGAAAAGGATCGGCAGGTTCAAAGTGTTCAAGGTACCTACTGCCTGGGAGACTAAGAGCCTTCGCACCAAAATTCTAACTTATTGTAGTTTTGAGTATGGATAATTTTGTGATATAAGGTTATTGTCTTGTAGTCTTAATCTTGTCTAAAATCATGGTATCAGGTAGTCGTTAAAGAGTGAAATGTATACATCTAACTGCCTAGACAGCCATTTAGATATCCCTCCATGGCAGTCTGATCATCCTGTGTTTAGCCCTATCTAGGACAGTGCTCCACATAATGAAAGCGTAGACAGGTTCAGATAAACCTTCTTTCGCATTGCCATAAGTGACAATTATCATCTACTTAGCAGTTCAATGGCTAGCAACATGAACATGCCTGACAAGTAACAGATCATTCGTCTAGCAAAATTATAAACACAATGGCCCAACCGCCAACCAAGCACACCGAAATGTCACAGATCTAGCACACATACACGTTTAGAATACAAATCAAGATAAGACACTGAATCACAACTATGGATTCTCTAATCTGACAATCCTCAAAAGGCACATCACCATACCAACATCGAATCCGCAAGAAAAATAAACTGATCCCACATGTGCTAAACATTGCCCCCACCTCAAAACAAAGATAATTTATTTCTAATTTTCCTTCTAGATCCAAAGCTAACCCTAGACACCCAGATCAAATGTCACCAAGTCACAAACATGATCCAAGACCATTAAATAACACAACCCATATAGACAAACAAACCAGAACCCATCATAAATCATCAACCAAAAAATCAAAACACCCCAAAGCAAAATGCATCTAAAAATCTTCCAATCACACGAAATCAAGCACAACCAGAACCAGATCTGAACGGAAAAACAACAATCACACAAAAATCAGAGAAAACCCCATCTCAAATCAACAATAATATTTCACAAGAACACAACAAGATGAGAAATCGAGATTCGAGATCGGACCATCGCCGTCCTTGTCGAATAGGCTGAATGCTTCCTTGAACTCGGAGATCTGCTCGTCGGTCAATTGATCTGCCATCTCGATTCTCTTGTTGAGAGAGAGAGAGAGAGAGAGGATTCGGAGATGGGATTGGCGCAGAAATGAATCAAATGACGGGGTTGGAGAAATTTTCGGGGTGGGACTTAGATTTCAGTTTTTCATTATACTATCCCCAAAAGCCGGATGGATTCGTTATTTTTTATTATAAAGATTTTTTTTTATTTGTGTTAGGGAAATAAAAAAGAGAAGAGATGAGAGGATGAAATGATGTGGAGATATAGAATAACAAGAAACTAAAGAGAGGTTGAATAGCTATCGCTGAGGATTTGATTCATCTAATAGCTCTTTTTTATGATATAGATAATATTTATTTATTTGGATTGTTTTAGATTATAAATAACATATAATTTTTTATCTAAAAAATAAAATAATCACAATTTGTTTATAGTATATTCATCATTTTCTCTAATAATTGATACAATAAACCCAATTTTCACTAATTCACTAAAACTGTGTTATGCACTTATAGACCACTACAATGACAAACCAAAATATGCATGTACTTAAGAGGCACGATTCCACTGGCTCGTTTTGCCTAGATGTTAAAATGCATGAAATCACATTCGTTCTGTTTTGGTGTAACTAATCTGAATAAGAGCAGAAACCTCATGCTTATTTTGAAATGCATGATGTAGTGATGTAGGCTGGTTTACAAGATTGCAAAGCTCGGTAGTGACTGATGCCAAAATGCGGAAGAGTTCCCTCTATGAACATCACGCTGGCCCATTAATTCTTATGGAGAAGTATATGCCGAATCTGGCAGAGATTTTTTCGCACGGCATGGTGGACGTTTGCTCTATCAGAGCTCTGTGCGAGCGCTCGTTTCCAGAAGGTGTGTACCTCAGAGGCTCAGACGTCTTCTTTTTGAATAAAATCATCAAATGTTGCTGTTCTTCTCTCTTTTCCTCATGTTTCTGAATTTGCAAAACTTCCTTCCTTTTTCCTCGTTAGGGAACTGCCATTTTATTGCTAATTGAAACGTTTACAAGGGACCGAAATTCTGATATATTGCCTATGTGTCAAATAAGTTCAAACAGAAACTTTCTCCACACGCATGCAATAGAAGCCATCTTATTTTCCTTTTGATTCTTGAAATCAACCTCTCATAAACAAGACGATCAGTGCAATCACTTTAGCATATCATCACCTCGAGTACAACAACAGATACAGGATATCAAGTCTATAGACACATGCTCCAGAAAGACTAATGTTCTCACTGAGCCCAACTGTACAGCACGGAAATAAACTATGCCTCCCTGGAAAAGAGCAAAACATCGTCGCCCACCCAGATGAACTCAAGACGATGACCAGGAAGCAGTGACCATACTTCATTGGCAAAGAATGGGGTCGAATAATGAGCACTAAAGACAAATGCAAATGACAGGTTGAGGTTAGGCCGGAGCAGCAACTAGAAGCTCGAAGCATGATCTCTCAATGTGTTGCCTCCAGCTCCTCGTCGGTTTTCCAAACAACATCCTCAAGGGAGGAAGAAAGGTTCTTGTAGAACTGCAAATAATATCAACACAAGCACAGTAACTGAGGCTGCATAGGGGACCAAATCTAGAAGTTGCAGTGCAAAGCAACTTGACTGTATGTGACAAAACAATCCCACCTAAGTGCTTACTAACTACATAACACCGAAAAGTCCAGGGGAGAAAATGAGCTACCATTTGGAATTCCAGGGTATCGCCTTTGGCTTTCTTGACCTCGACAAGGTGTAGAGATGGTGCCACTTGAAATACCTGAATAATTTTAAGACACGTTAAGAGGAATTTCTTCTATTATGTTCAACTAAGGTTCACAGTAATGTCTAAGTTTCTTGAATCAGTTTACCTCAGTAGCAATGTTTAAGTTCCCTTTCCGCCCGGCCTTCACATTTTCAAGTCTCATCTGAAAACGAGAAAACAGTAGGTAACTCAAACAATTGATTTAGCTACAAAGCAGTCACTATCACTTTGAAAGATTTCCATAGGAAAAATCTACCGTTCTTTTGGTAATTTGTTATGGGGAAAAAATTTAAGCACATTGCAACATGTACAAGGAAAAAGACGTTTACTATGGTACTGTTACCTTATAGTTCTTCTTGTGAACGTCAAATCCCAGGGGCTTAGCGGCCTCTTCAATTTTTCTGATTATTTCATTTGGTGGACTTTGAGATGTGAACCTTGTTTCCTTCTTGTAACTCTGCAGAAATAACATAATGAATATGATCTAGGATAACAACAGAACAATGCTCATGAGGCCATTCATAACAGCCTCAGTTTTACTCCAACACATTGCACAGATATCGATAACAGTTTTCTTCCATCTACTCGAATTGACGAGATCAGGCACGTAACCCCTGTTTGACATTGTACCAAAATGTTCTTCAAAGAAAAATGTCCGTGTCATTTATGCTACTACTATGGATATGCATCCCTGTGCCTGCATAACAGAGAAGGCCAAAGCACATACGGATCCAACAATCAGCAGCCAATAAAAAAAAGGTTTCAAGAAATGTATCACAAACCGGTTCTGCATCATCAAACAAGTTTCGCAGGTTGAGTCCTCTTGACATAGCAATAAACTCAAATGCATTCATGGCAGCTGGCTCTTCCTTCTTCTCTGTCACTTCGTGTTCCTATCACAATGGAATATTGCGGTCACTAGACATATTAAGAGTCCAATGTCCAACAGTGGGTGTTAAGAGTGATGCACAAGGTTTTATGGTAAACTTACTTCTGAGCCCCGGAAGGCTGCATCTACATCATCTGAGCTAGTTTCTTCTTTGTCTTTGAAAACTGGGCGCTTGTAGTCTTTCTTGAACCATTCGTCCTCCAATAACTCTGGTATAGATATACGCTGACGAATAACCAGAAAGAATATTTGTCTCAAATTTACTTCTGCTTAAAGTACTTCATAAAATTGGAGAAAGTTTCCCCCCAAAAAAAAAAAGAACAAAAGAAAGAAAGAAACTTCAAAAAGTTTAAGGGTAATTTTCATGATCGAATTCAGCAAAGTCAGCCAACAAAGAGAACATTATCTGGGAAAAGAATGGTCCAGAACTCTAGATGCCTCAATGCCGGTAGTAGAAAAAGGAGTTAAACTATGCTCTTCAGGATTAGGAATTTAGGACTTCTAGCTTAAGCAGCAGATTAACATCATGAATCTCATCCGAAAAAAGAAGAAGATACCCAACGTTGCAAGAAGACAGAATTAATGCACTCACAGTCATAGGATTTGGATCTAGGATACGAGCTAGCAGTTTCCTGGCGCTAAACGACAACCAAGATGGGCAGGTGAAATCAGCTGCAGAGATCTGCATTTTGGCATGACAATTATCATAAGAAAACCAGAAATAAGCAGATCAGGAGAAGAGGAGCAATAGAAGAAGTGCTAACCTTTTTGTAGAGGTTAACTAGATTAGAGTCATCAAAAGGCAAGTATCCTGCAAGCAGAACAAATAGGATGACTCCGCATGACCACAAGTCTGCTGTTGTTCCATCGTATCCTCTATCATTAAGGACCTATACACAAGATAGAAAGTTATCATGTGCTAAATGAGGAGTCAAGAATCTGATAGAGCACTAAGATATAGAGCAATGAATGACACCTCCGGTGCGACATAGTTTGGAGTTCCACAGCTCGTGTGGAGAAGACCATCACCCTGCCACACAAAATTAAACTCAATGAGCTACCACCACACTTTAACCTCTAGAGACTAATATGAAATTAGAAGGAAGTAACGAGCATAATGATGTCAAACTGAAGATACGAAGGAAGGGTAAACTATACCCTGACTTGTTGGGAGAGGGCACTCAATCCAAAATCAGACACTTTGAGGTTCCCACTCATATCCAGCAGCAGATTTTCTGGCTGGAATATCATTAACGATGAGTTAAGAATAGCATAAGAACCACACCAAGCGTAACAGACACCTGCTCATGACAAATATGGCAGGAGAACTATAGACAAATTTGACTACTAGGTAATAGAAACTTTTTCGCTTAAATGTTCAAAATTAAGGTAACCTTTTGGTTATGAGGAAAGGAGAGAGAACAGCTATAGAGGTACCTTCAGATCTCGGTGGTACACACCCCTGCTATGGCAATAGTCAACAGCGTTAATCAGCTGCTGGAAGTACCTTCGGGCTTCATCCTCTCGCATTCGCCCATTGTTAGCCTTCAGAATAGAAAACCGTCGGTTTACATCAGCATAAAAATATTGCTCACTAAGAGAATCATATCAGAATAATAAAAAACTTGGCACGGCAGGAGCTATTGGGACCTGGATACCAAGGCAATTTGGTCAGGCTTGTGGTCCATTCAAATTTGAAATCTAGTAGCAAGTAATAAGCTTTCATAATAATAGATTAATCAAAATGGATTCAGATTGAAAATAGGTCCTGAATATATGTGAGGGGAGAGCAAAAGAGAGTGAGAGTGAGAGTGAGAGAGAGAGGAGGAGGAAGAAGAACAGGCTGCCACACATTTGATAGAAAAACTGATTTCTTTCTTGCCCCTCACTCAATCAAATATGGGTCAGGTTCCATATAATGAAACCTGCAGGTTAAGAGAATGTTGAGGCAAATAAAAAAAAAAAAAAGAGAGAGAAGAAATTTTCAAAAAAAAAGAAAAAAAAAGGTAGAAGGATTCAGATGCCAAATGAGAACAAATGCAACCCTGCCACGGGATAGTTTTAACATTCTAAAACGAGGGCCAACAGGATTCTCCAAGAACGGTGGGTCATTCTAATTGTAAGGCTGTAACTTAATGCGCTGATCGGCTGATGTGTGTTAAGAACAGTAAACTTTTTGTTCCAGAAATAAAAGAGCAGTAGGCGCTCAGTTCAAACACCAAGCACATGTTTAATCAACATACAATTTTGTCAAACAGTTCTCCGCCAGTAACGTACTCCAATACAATGAATATCTTTGTCTTGCTACCCATCACCTGAAAAATGAAGAAAAAATTTAAGTGGCTGCAGGTTATAAAGCAACATAAAAACGAACTGAGTAAAGCAACATGGCAACAAAATTTCATGTTACAGGGTGCAATGCTTAACCTCAAGCAAACGGACAACATTCGGATGCTTTATCCGCTTCATTGTTGCTACCTCCCGCCTTATCTGGAAAAAAAAATTTAAAAATTCATAGGAATATCCCATCCAGGAAAAAATCATAAGAATGCCATCGACATATAGGCCTATAACCTACATCTCATTCTGTTAACCACGAGAAAGAAGACACGAAACCAAGGAGATCTTAAGCCACACTAAAAAAAGAAGTTCGAACCTGTTCAGCCATTTTATGTTTAAGAACCTTCTCTTTATCTAGGATTTTGATAGCCACTGGTTCTCCAGTCTCGATGTTTCTTGCAAACTTGACTTTTGCAAATGTTCCTTCTCCGATTGTGCGCCCCAACTCATATTTACCCACCATACGCTTGACTCTAGATGGATCCGTTGTCATCATCAGAAGGGATATTTTCCAAGTAGTATCCTGCAGAAAGAGAATAAGAATGAAAAACCAAAATTTTATAATGACTTCAGTCAAATGTTCCATCATCATCAGAAGGGATATTTTCCAAGTAGTATCCTGCAGAAAGAGAATAAGAATGAAAAACCAAAATTTTATAATGACTTCAGTCAAATGTTCCATCATCATCAGAAGGGATATTTTCCAAGTAGTATCCTGCAGAAAGAGAATAAGAATGAAAAACCAAAATTTTATAATGACTTCAGTCAAATGTTCCATCATCATCAGAAGGGATATTTTCCAAGTAGTATCCTGCAGAAAGAGAATAAGAATGAAAAACCAAAATTTTATAATGACTTCAGTCAAATGTTCCATCATCATCAGAAGGGATATTTTCCAAGTAGTATCCTGCAGAAAGAGAATAAGAATGAAAAACCAAAATTTTATAATGACTTCAGCCAAATGTTCCAAGACAACCGCGAAACAAAGTCACCCGCATGTAGGTCATGCTGACTTTACCACAGAGAAACGCATCATTTACCTTAACTAACACTTGGAAAACAGCAAAGTGATATGTGATGTTCAGATTACGAACATTTAAATCTTCATTTACCAAAAAATAGAAGTCAATCACTGCAGATGTTTGAACATAAGAAAATGGACGAAGAGTCCAGAAGCAATGACAATGCCGCACATCAATTTTCACCATCAAGAAAGGAGAAACTACCTCAATACCTCAAAAAAAAAATTTTAAAAAAATGGATAAACTTAGTGGCAGGATAATAATACCTATAAACCAAATCCTTTCCTTGTCAAGTATCCTTTCTGATATCAGAGAAGACTATCATATCATCAAATGGAAGGCTCATGGTAACAAATAGAATGATTCACCTAAGTTTTATGTCAACTCTTATATCAGATCACAATTCATATAGATTCCTCAAAGAAAGAACTGTAGAACTCACATGTCGCCTTTAAGCTCGTTGAGAGAACAAATTGAACCCATTGAGAATTTTTGAAACGCATAAAATGAATTAAGTGGAACCGACCTTTAAGCTGAAGAGATCCTATGATTACGTCTCTAAGCCCGAGGAACCTAGTCATCAATAATTCACTAAAAATGTAAGAGAGAGATCCAGCTAGCTACTTGTCACCCGAAAGTTAATAGAGTAGCTGCAGGCTAAATCTCTGGATAATGGACCTCCCCTACTCAGCAAAGGTTCCACACGCTTTAAGATACTGGTCCATGATCAATAATTCACCATCTGCCACAACAATATTTTGGGAACATATTTTCACTCGGGAAACTTTAGCACAACCCAACGCATAATCTAGGTTTTAACCAAGTAGGAAACCTCTAAACCACAAATATGCACAAAGTTCACGATCGTCCAAACCCATTTTGACAACTTGGCTACTTCTGGAATTGGACACTGCAATTAGGAGGCACGGAAAAATAACACTACTAAGACGGGATCATAGAAGTAGAGGTTATTCCCATGAATACCCTCGACGAACTCGCTCTACACAAACTTGTGTAGACCTTAACATGCAGCTTCTGGGGGGTGGCTCATCTTATTTCAAGTTCGGAAACATACAAGTAATCCCCAACGATGTCTGATCTCATACCATGCTGAGGAACTACTCTATCAAATAAGTATTCAACACGATGTTAGAAAGATAGGAACATTCTTATCATATTTACATATGCTTATGGAGCCAACCAAGTTAGAAAATAAAAAACGGAGTCAGCAGCAGAAAATTCAACAGCCATCAGCCAGATCCTTTAAATTGTTGAAAATTCAGATTACAATGATGATATCTAACCTGAAACCTGACTGGTCAAATTTCAGACAAAATCAACAAAATTATTATTCAAAAAAAGAAAATTATCACCAAAAGGAAAAAAAGGCCACAACTTATGAACTTGGCCCCACCCTAATTGCAAATACATTCACGAAAACACCCCCAAAGATCAACAACAAAGATCAAATGAACACATGGTGAAACTCTACCATGAAGTCCAATCAAAACCCAAAACCATTCTAACAACGACCACCTAGCTAATCCCGTCATTTGACGGGCCTCTAGAGGGCAAAATGTATGCAGTCTAAACAGAGAGACGGTCTCCGATCAAAACCGTTCTAACAAATAAACTCAAACCCAATTCAATTCACGCACGAAATGAAAAAAACAACACAAGAATCCAGCAAAGAGACCAAGCATACCCAGAAACCTCAATACAGCGCCAATGGGAAGAACCAATACAAGAACAAGAGCAAGGTGAGCACAATTGATGAAAAGGTCACTCACAAGTGAATGAACCGATCAAGAATTGCCAAAAAGATATACAAGGAAAAGGAAAGGACCCAAGCAGCTCAGAAAATGATGGGGTCTGCTTGTGATCTAATCAAAATGGGATATTTTTGGCGTGTATTGCTCTGTTGTGACCATGTGAAGCAAAATCACCTCAACAATGAAGCTGAATACACCGAACAACTCCCTGACCTGAAAAATTATAGCCCAAATTGTAAAAATACCAAAAACGTGGGCAAAAAGTTGAATTTGGGCAAGCTGGGCATGGATAGTAGGAGTATATTAAGAAAAGGCGTTGAAAATGGGGCCAATGGTGACTGTTCACTGTTGTTGTCTATGAGTGCTTTTCAATGTGGGCATATGCATTCAAGAAGAGCATGCACTGGCTAGGCTTTGGGCTGCCGCAAAAAGGTCCAAATGGACAAGTGTACGTTTACACTTGCAATTTTCTCCCTGCCGCTTTTGAATTGTTTTGAGATACTGAGATTTGAGGATTGGAAATGATATGAGCAGCCATCGTCGTTTATATCTGCTTGGGGCCATCTCAAAATCACGGAACAGAACACACTTTGTCTACTTGTTTGCCTTAAAATTGTTATTCCGACCGAAAAAACATGTTACTATGTCTATGTGAGGGATATTTAGTAGTAAAATGTTGAAATGAAGGTAAAAAATATGTTAAGCAGTTGAATTATACGAAAGATATAATTTTATTGAGTTTAAAAGAATGTTTTTGTATAATGTGTATGAAAGATCTTGAGCAAATTACACTACTTTGATTGAGATTGAAAACTCAACTTAGAAAACACCCCTTCATTGTTTGAGAATATAGACTATTTGATCAAATAATCTCTTTTTAATCAACGCAAAATGATAAGATGCAAGTATCTTAATTCTTATATTTTAGGTTTTCTTTGAAATAGGTTCTGATTCACATTATATATGAGTGCTAGACGATATAGATTTTGTTTAGTCAAGAAGAGATATGTTTCACATGTTTTGTGTCCTATTATCATAAAAGTCAAAGGCTGCGAAGGTGCTCAATTGGTGATCGGATTCAACCTTTTATCCAAGCTAGTCTCCTCATGGACGATTCACATTGTGAACAACGGGACACGATGTCAATAGTTTACAGTGTATGGCATGATTTTCACTATTTTAGTCTTATAAATAATAATGATACAACTTATTACATATGAGTCAAGTTATCGTAGCATATATGTCAGATTAAAACACTACTTAGACAAGGATGTGCCATTCTCGCACGAGAGCAAGATTTGCCAAGATGCGTTAGGAATATTCAAGAAGCAACTGACTCAAATTTTGGATTTATGTTCATTTAGTTGGAATTATATTCAGTTTTATGTGATTTCATATGATGGATTGAAATACTCGGAACTCAACCATGTAAGATTTGGAGAAATTTAATTAAAAATATAAGATACAAAATGGAGTCGAGAAACAATTATATAATTGATGTTGAAAATATTTTTTTATGTTGAAATTTACTACATTTATTTTAACACCAATGTTACACTTGCTCTATGCTGCATAAGGATAGATCGGTGTTAAAATTGATGTAGGAAACATCAAAATTCAAAAGGAGAGTCAAATCCCAAAAGATTAATCCCATAAGAAAGAGAATCTCTTTAACTTATAAACCACTCCATGGTTTTTCACGTAGTCGATGTGGACAAACCCCACATCGTATCATTCACCACCTCTTGAGAACCAAATGTTCATGGACGGCTTCATTCCGCACTCTTCGTGAATCACACAGGGCTTTCCCTTCTGGTCCTTATCAAGCACCATATAGCTATTTTCTATTTTGGTCCCCGGACACGACATGTTACGATGGCTCACTCTAGACGGCTTTCACTACGAACTCTTCACAGTACTAGGCAAGATTTTTCCCGCCGAACCCTGTTAAGCATCACGTAACTCTTTCCCACATCGTCCTTTCCGTATCATCCGATCTTCCAACGAGAGCACCAAATGTTAGACCCAAAGTCCAACAGAAAAGCACAATCCAAAAAAAATAGTCCTATAGGAGGAAGTATCTTTCTAATTTATAAAAGACTCCATGATTTTCCACGAGATGAATAAACCCCATATCGTAACAGATAGCAAATCAATAATTCTGCCACGAAGTATATACTAAGCAATGGACATGAAAGGTACGCCAATGAGAAAATAGTCAGATTATCTTGCAGATGTTAGGTCAGCCATTCATCTTTGCAATGATGCTTGAAGGCAACAGTAGCTGAATCGTGTCCCTGTCAAAGTGCCAATGAGCCATGGAATCGATTTAGAGAGGGGATAAAAACAGCAAGATATTTTAGTCATGTTTCACAAAACTGGGGCGTGGGAAGCATCCTAATCATCAACTCCAATACTTCGTGTACTCATTCTAAGCGTACCCTGCAATGATAGTATTCCAAGCGATCGAATTCCTGTCAGCATTCCATCAAACACCTTATAAGCATCCTCGACACATCCGCATTTGCATATATATTTATACCACAGGTAATGACAATCCAATCGAAGTCATACCCATTCACAACCAGGCTCCCACGAATCTTCCTACCCCTCTTCAGCTCATATCCCTCCCCACAAGCCTTCAACAAATACGAATAATCATACCCCATCATCTCCACCCTATCCCTCTTCATCCTACAAAACAACTCGAACCCATCATACAATCTCTCCACTTGAGCATACCCTTTAGACATAGTACGATAAAGAACATTCAATTTCTCCTCGATAGGCTCGAAAACTGATGCCGTATCATCGGGGGAATTGAAGCTGCAGAGCAGGGCGGGCGACGAGCTTGGTTTAGAAAACGAGATAATCGTAGAATCTGTTCTTCTATATCAAGGATATGATTTAATGAACTTTGGCGATAGATTCCCAATGTGTGAGTTGTTCCATCTGGACGACGGTAGATGTGAAGGGGGGGGGGGGACATTTTGGGAATGAGAGGTGAATTTTGAGAGCGGCTACGATGGATGAGTGGTTTTTGAGGTGGTAAACAGAGATGAGGTGACGACGGGGAAGAATAAATCAAAGGAAAAATTTCACACAAACAACTGAACTATAATGTGCAAAACTGCTCAAAACCGTAACGCAAATCCATTTTAAACCATAGTTTGGGCCATTTGACTACATTTATTGACATTTATACCCCTCCTTTTGCTTGTATATGACATTAAACCAATTCACCAACCACCTTCAACCCCTGCTTGCCTCCTTGTTTCTCCTTCCTTCACCCTCTCAATTTTTCTCCTTCCACTGAACACCATTTCTGTACCCGCAAGCAAAAGTGATCGCAAGCATCACAATCCCTTAACAAGACAATATCTAAAACAGTACACGGTGAAAAGCCATAGGGTTAACTATTCCGATGTAAGGCACACTGAGGATCTGTTTGTGAGTTTTATCAGAATGGAAAGGAAGGGGAGGGGAGGCAAGGGAAGGGAAGGGTAGGGTGCTATTCCAATGTCGGCATGAGGGTGCTATTCGACCAACGAATCACAAAATCAAAATCAGCATTACTAGTCGAGCAACCATTACTCTCCAATTTCACAATTCTTCCCAAAAGTCCCACATATCAAATCCCTAAAATCAATACAGTAGACGAATCAAAGCGAAATCGAAACGGAACCGATGACTTTTTGCTATTTCCGATTAGTGAGCCAACGGATGAAAAATAAAAAGATGTTTAAGCGTTTATTTTCAAAATTTAAGATGTCAAAGTATCAATTAGTAATGGTTTAGGATGTTTATGTGTAAATTTTTTCTTAAAACAAATAGGTTAGATGGAGGATATTAATATCTGTTATTTATATTTAGGATAACAAAATATAAATGAAATTATGTTATATTAAAAAAAATTAATATTAAAATATGAGTGAAATTTGAATGGGATATTTTAATATAATTTTTTTTATCGAATTTGAAAAATATATATCATGACATATATGTATTTTGTTAAAATTTGATAATTGAGATTAAAATAAAATCAATAAAAAATTAAAATTAAATATTTATATTATAATCTTAATTTTTTATATTTATATTATAATCTTAATTTTTTATATTTATATTTATATCTTAATCTTAATCATTAATTTTAATTATAAATATGTAATGACAAATATCGGTTTTTTTTTATCTGATAAAAAGAAAAACAAATTGCCTTTTTTTGCCTTCCAAGTTGGAATTGCAGCAACGTGGAGAAAGGGGACTGATCTGCTCTGCATGCAGCTGGGAGACGAAACCAAAACCCCTACGCTTAACCTCACTCTTCTCCACTCCGCGTCGTTTCGATTCCTCATTCGAATTCACAAATCTCAAATATTCAATCCTCGATCGCCGCCATTTTCATCGATTCATCGCTCTCAATCAACAGGTTCTAGATCATCACCTTGTACCACTCTGTTCTCGATCTCGACGCGCATTTTCGTTTCTCTAGGGATTCGAGTTTTTTTTCCGATCTTGTTTGTTGCGGTTTGAAGGCATTTCATTTCCGTTTGCGGCATTTGTGATCGAATCGGTCTTGATCGAGTTGTTTGTTGTCAAGCGGTTTGTGGTTATCGATTTGTCGGAGATGGTGTGAGATTGTGATTTGCGGAAGAGCGATAGATGATGGATTTGATGTATGATGATGACATTGTCGATTCTTTACCCTAGGTATTCTTGAGGACGTGCGAATTCATGATTTACCGTTAGAAACGGAAATGGAGAAAGAGTAGGAACGTCTTGAATGTATCGGTATATGAACTGACTATGACGAATGTTGATGATCGATCTTTTAGATTTTACGTTTGAGGTGCTTGATATTGAGATAATGTTTGTGGATGCTGTTGGCAAGTGTTTTGTTGCCGTGAAAGAAAGTGCAATTCACTCTGTTAGCATGTAGTTGCGTGTGGCGTGTATATATGCACTTTGTTGCATGTGGATAGTATTGGGAGATGGCGTATTGCATATGGTGATCTATGCATGAGTTTGTGCCAGAAGAATAAAAAGCCTTGGAATGCTATAAATAGACCATGGTCCTTTCCATGCACTGCAGACAATTTATTTTCTCAGTGAGTCCTCGTGTTTAATAAGGTTGCTAGTTGAGATGGTCCATTGACGTGTGACACGAAGAAAGAAAGAAGTCTCACATCGGTTTCAAAAGGGTAAGGTATATGCACAGGTTTAGTTATTAGCTTAAGCTCTTGGTTATGTTGGCTTTGAGTATGTCTATATGTCACTTTGGTCAATTTTCAGTACTCGTTAGGGTGCTGGACTTGCATAGATTGGTCCAGTCTTCCATAATTTGGTGTTTGCCTATAATTTGAAAGAAGTAAGTTAGTCGCTGTAAGGGGTTCATAATCCAATTTTCATGGACATAAATGAGGTAAATTGTTTATTACTCACAAATGGAGCAATTTTTTGGAGTAGAGTTGTGGTGCCTTCTCTTGGTTGAACATACTATAGGTGAACTTGCTTTGTAATTCCATTATTTCTTCATGTGCACTTGAAGCCGATTCCAATTTCCATGAAGGCTACCTCTTGCTTTGTAAGCTAAGGTTAATTCAATTTTCTTTTCCTAATCTCCTGTATAAGGGTGATCCTAATTTGGCACAGGATAAAGTTGATGTTGATACTGACGTTATTATGTTTTTCAATTGAAGCATATCATTTCTATGAGCATATCTTTTTGTTCGAATTGTATGTCATCAAATTAGTCATGATTAGAGGATCACCTCCATCCCACATGATTAGAGGATCACCTCCACCCCACATGATAAGCGGCTCAGCCAACTTCTCCAATGAGGTGAGTGCCGAACTACTTTGTGGTGGTGAGCTCATCAGTGAAAGCTGATTTAAAAAATCCTCCTAATTTACGGGATATTTGGTCGATCAAAGAAAAATCCTTCGAGATTTTCTTTGTAAAAATAAAATAAAATTAGTCATGATTATGAATATTATATCAGTTTCCCAGCAAATATGTATGCAATATGTATATAGTAGTTTTGGCTGGCTGAGAAGTATGTGCCTCACATATCATGCCAACATCAACAGTGCCCTGTCACACATAGGTACACCTTGCTCTTTGAAACCACCCATAGTTGCAATGCACTGTTGTTTCTATTCAGATATTTGCAATGTCTTCAAGAGATAATTTATAGCGTTACAAAGTTTCATGGTTTAGCTGCATGTACTGGCCACTTAATTTGGACGCTGCTGCTTTTTGTTAATTTGATTAGAATTGAGATTAAGATGTATACCATAGTGTCATTGTTCTTCTCTTGAGGCTTTCCCTCACTGGGTTGGTGTTCTTGACTTGATAAAATAGCCTTTTGTTGATTGGACAGTAGTCGATGGACAGGATACATAACGTTATTCCGAAACCGTGCAATGGCCCGAGAACCCCAAAATTTCAAGGCAAGCAGGCGGGTATGAATAAGGAGTCCGAGTCTAATGGTAAGCCTACAGAGGAGAGGAAGCCCTTGAAAGTTGACAACCTGACCCATCGGGAAGAAGGACCCTTCCATGGACCATCTCGGACCGTTTCAGAGTGTATTAAATTGACTGAGTTTCTTGATGCTTGGGGACCAATAGCAGGGTCCGTTCCCAACAGTCCTATGTTCAGAAATGGCAATTTTAATCGTTCATTAATTGCCAAAGAAGCCTGGCAATATTTGAGGGAGGCTGTTGTATACTACAACGGTCAAAGAGTTGGAACAATTGCTGCTCTTGATGTCTCATCGGATGCACTGAACTATGATCAGGTCCGTCTGCCTATATATTCTTGTATCATATCTACATTTTGGTTTCTCTTGAAAAATAACATAGTTAATATTTCAATTTTATAATTATATCTGCATTTGTTGTGCTGTGCGCTCTTAATTTTTACACTGGCGAAAATAGTTTGGTTCAGTCCCTAGAAACAGAACTAAATGTCTATGTTTCCTTTAGTATGACTCTAATGTTTGCGAATCATCGCTCTCATTTTGAGGACATACCCGTGAGTTGCTGATAATTTCAAGATAAAATTTTCTTGTAAGTTTTTGCACATTGGCTTTTGTGTGGTTTGCTGACAAGTAATGCAGCATTCTGCTCTTTTATCGGATTATATGGCATCTGGTAGCGCCTGCATGTAGGGGCTTAGCCCCTCCTCTTTACAATCCCTCACACCCCTCCGACCACCTCTCCTCTTGTAGTTCTCAATCCCATATAACGTACCCAAGTTCATTCTTGATATAAAGACCCAGGGAACTCTCATGCTTTTAGGTGAAGTATCTAAGTGAAATGGTTTTTATTGCTTTTATCAGCTGTTAGATTCCTGCATTTCAGTTGTTCCACCAGATTTTACTTTTGTTTCGTTTCTAATCATGAATCTTGGTCAATGATACAGGTATTCGTCAGAGACTTTGTCCCTAGTGCACTGGCATACTTGATGAATGATGAACCTGACATAGTGAAGAATTTTCTTTTGAGAACTCTGCATCTACAAGCCACTGTAAAACGTGTCGACTGCTTCACACTAGGACAAGGAGTTATGCCAGCAAGCTTTAAGGTGCTGCACAATCCTGAGAGGAATACTGATACAGTTATTGCTGATTTCGGGGAAGCTGCTATTGGAAGAGTTGCTCCTGTCGATTCAGGCTTTTGGTGGATTATCCTGCTGCGTGCATATACACGAGCTACTGGAGATTACTCTTTAGCAAATATGCCTGAATGCCAAAGAGGGATGAAGCTTGTTCTCTCTTTGTGCCTTGCTGAGGGATTTGATACATTCCCAACGCTTCTTTGTGCTGATGGTTGCTGCATGGTTGACCGCAGGATGGTATATGATCTTTCTTTTTTTTCCTTGGACGAGAAGTTCAATGTTTCATTCCTTTTCCTTGAATACGATTTTTTTTTTCTTTTCCTTGCTGCATATGACTAAGTTTTTATTGAGCATCTTAAAAAATAAAAAAAAAGATTTTATTGAGCATAGTACGTTCCAGTCCTATTAACTGATGACTTGTATGCATCTGGAGCTGTGCTCTGCAAAATGAAAATAGTGCATTGTACAAATTTGGAATTATTCCTCACGCTATTTGTCAGAAATTTGATTGCCCTGTTGAAGTGTTTACTTGACTGGGTACAATCGTTGATTTAAAAGCTGAATAGTTATTATCAAACAATGCCGTGCTGAGTCACAGAGCCAAGGTGAAACAATCGTCTTTGAAAGTAGCTAATCCCTTTGAACTTGACTCTTTGGACTCCAGAGTCCTAGAGTAACTCTGATGCTTGAGCAAATGTATTTCATCCTATCTGGTAGGTAATGTTTAAATGTCAAATCCTTTATTTGATAGGAAGCTGCAGATTCTCATTGAAATGGATTTCTTAGGTGAACATGTGATTCCTTCCACACGGTTGATGTAATTGTTCTTGGAAATGCAGGGAGTATATGGTTATCCAATTGAAATTCAAGCATTGTTCTTTATGGCGCTAAGGTGTGCACTTCAGCTGCTTCATGATGAAGGAGACGGAAACGACTTTGTTAGGATGATTGAGCAGCGGTTGCCTGCTTTAACCTATCATATGAGGAGCTATTTCTGGCTTGACTTTCAGAAGCTGAATACCATCTACCGGTTCAAAACAGAAGAGTATTCTCATACCGCTGTCAACAAGTTCAATGTCATACCTGAATCAATACCGGACTGGATATTTGACTTCTTACCAACAAATGGTGGATATTTCATAGGGAATGTAAGCCCTGCAAGAATGGATTTCCGATGGTTTGCCTTAGGCAACTGCATGGCCGTACTGTCATCCCTTGCGACCCAAAGTCAGGCCAAGGCAATAATGGATCTTATCGACGAGAGATGGCAAGATCTCGTGGGAGAAATGCCCATGAAGCTTGCATATCCTGCTATGGAGACCCATGAATGGAGAATAGAAACCGGTTGTGACCCCAAGAATACAAGATGGAGCTATCACAATGGCGGCTCATGGCCTGGTAAATTTTAAGCTTCTATCCTCTTATTTTCAAAAGCCTCATTGCTATTTTTCCTATGGGGAATCTGTTTTGTTGTAATATTCTGAAAAGTGACATGTATGTGCATACGTGCAGTTCTTTTGTGGGTACTGACAGCAGCCTGCATCAAAACCGGGAGACCTCAGATGGCAAGGAGGGCGCTTGAGCTAGCAGAGCAGCGGCTTGTAACTGACGGGTGGCCAGAGTACTATGATGGGAAGGACGGTCGCTATATTGGCAAGCAGTCAAGGAAGCTACAGACTTGGTCGATTGCTGGATACTTGGTTGCTCAGATGTTGCTGGAAGATCCCTCCCATCTCGGCATCCTGTCTATTGAAGAGGACAAGATAATCAAGCCCAAATTAACTCGAGCTAACACCTTGCCGGCAAGACTCAATGGTAGCTATAGCCGAAAATTTTGAGGTGGACAGGAGTTGGCGAGAATACTGATAGGAGTGAATATTGTTATGTCATTCTCCTTTCCATTTGTTTAAGGGTTTGTTTGTATCACCCTGTGTCGTTGCCAAATTATGGGGAAATGCGGTTGAGTGAATACATGCTTTGTATATTTTGCTGGCCTGTTGTGGCTTGTGGGGACAATGTTGACACTGAACCGGAATGATTCCATGCCGAGTTTTGGACAATGATGAGAACCGGAGTTATGAGACTTCGAGCTTTTGACTCGCCAAAGGGAAAGATTTCAAGTGAAGCTTCTATTATTCTGGATGCTTTGTTTTTCAGCTTCCTTCATTTTACTGGATAATTGTCAAAGCCTTTAGCGATTCAAATTCCTTCATTTGTTTGCCTAATCAAAGAGTTGGGGAGAGACGCAAAGGAAACATATAGATTTATTTTTAAGGCTCCGTCGGGTAGGATGTGAAAATTATTTGGTATAAATATTTATGACATGACATGCTTATCATGATAAATTTTGGACAATACACATTCGTTACTAATTGGTTATGTTGGAAGATTACATATTGCACTACCACAGTGGCATCTTGGCTTGTGCCGATTGTTGTGGCCTCTCGGATTGAAATATCACGGGAGCTCACGCCTTCACGGTCTTGGTCCCGCGAAGAGTCAATGTAGAGTTGCACAGATGAGTTAGGGACTTTCCAAATTCGGGCTTCAAATCGAGGGAGAATCAGCAGCAGGTTGAACACCCAAAGTTTGGAAACCTTTTCGCAGTTTACAATTCAAAAAAACCTGCTAGTGTCACAATCTCTACTCTAGTAGAGACATCGGTGACCAGCAAAGAGAGCAAACTTACAACACCAACGATAAAATTTGGTGAACTGATGCAAGACATCGTTTCGTTGGGAAGTACATTGCTTGGATGGCTCCCAAATCCGCTTTAGCCAGCCAATGTGTCCTACAAGGAGGAGATGAAACCCCCCAACATTGAACCAAAAAAATGCAGCTTTATAACCTGTTTTCAAGCTGCTTGGGCAACAGGTTCGGATTCGCCAGCTGCGACTACCCTGCAAGCAAAGACCAAGAACAAAAATTAGATGGCTGGAAAGAGCAAGAAGTAGGAAGACAGGATCACAATATCAAGCTCAGCGTATGCTTCGACCTTTGATATATGTGGCAATAGCCCCAAAGTTTCCTTCCTCTGAAGGAAATTGAGAAAAAAGAACGAAAAAGTAGAAGGTTCAATCCGGCATGAGTAGTCAACTTCACTCACTGAAATATTCTCTTTCATTCCGTTGACAGAACCTCAATCAGCAACATGCCCTGCTATAGGTCATCTGTCTTGCCGGAGGCAGGATATCAAAGGGAAAATGCATCGCATAACGGATTTGTTTCTAACAGGATAGAAAACCAATCCAATGTATAGCATTGAGAGACAAAAGTGAAAGAGAGGACAGAATTTCACAGTTGCATTGGAGGCATAGACGCACAGTAAAGAGATTAGTAACCGAATGAGTATCATACAGAGAATCAGCAAAATATGTCAAATTCTGTGTGTTCAGAATGAACAGGCATGGAAAAGTATCTTAGCATCATTAAGGTCTTCCACTACAAAATTATATATGCATTGCTCACTTTTCTATTCCTTCTCCAACTTCCATTCTGAGGAAACTCCCAATTTTAACAGGGCAACCGATTTCTCTGGACAGATTTTCCAGCAACGTCTGCAGCAGTAATCAGGCATCAAGACTTGTCAGTGTAGTGATTTCCTCATAATATGGAATCCACGGTATGTGGTGCTGAGAAATGGCAAGTTAAAAATGAAATGCTGTGACCCTCACCTTCACAGTCATGGCATCATTGAGGAAGAACTTCTGCTCCATAAAAACAACCTCCTCATAGTATTTCCGCAAACGTCCTTCAACCATTTTCTCTATGGCCAACTGTGGTTTACCAGAAGCCTCTGCCTGAATCACATGAATAAAATATGATGCCAGGTATTAAATGAGAAGACTATACACCCTTAAGTGCACAATATTTCTTCGCAAGATGTACACAAACAATGCAATGCAGAGTTAAAAACTAATGCCTCATCATCCTCAGCGGAAAAGATTTTTTTTCCCCACTTATCTAAAAGACAGCAGTGTCTCCTTAAAGCATCGCTTCCCAAAAGACACCGCTGCCCTCGGATTTCAGGAATTCACCATGAAGTGAAACACAGGACACTTGAGAAAAAACTGAGTCATGGAAACTAATATATGTTCCCTTGCTAGAAGAAGGGAATTAAACTGAACATGACGCTCAAATCTGCAACTTGCTATGCAAGCAGTACTCACAGGAAAAGAAGAGATCATATCTTACATCCCTTATCTTTAAGACATCATCCTGTTTATACATTAGTCGCCCCATAAACGTGTGGGGATATTGGCATCCCCTCCTATCAGAGATCTAGGGAAAGTGAATGTCGTGAACTGAATGTTTTAATTTGTTTAGAAGGGAAGAGATCACTATCTTGCACCTGAGATTTGAGAATTTCGCGTTCACTATCTAACGCTTCGGAAGAAACAAGTTCTTTAGAAATGAACAATGGCTTTGCTGCTACAATATGCATTGCTAACTCTGATCCAACATTATGAAGTGCATCTAAAGAGGCATGCCCATCATCAACTTCAAGGGACAAAATTCCTGCAAGACGACCCAAACCTGCACAAAATCCCAAACCAAGAAACAGAGTTAATAGCTAACAAGCATTGGATTATCAGACAATTGTAGGACATTAAACTACAAAAGACTTCCCTTGAAGTCAAGAGCTACACAGTTGGAAATCTACCCAAAAACCAAGAACTCCAATTTTCCCTATATCGATCTTGAGTGAATTACCCACAATTGTGCAGCGGGATACTAGAAACTAGAAAGCCACACAAACACAATATCCCCAACTTGATAATAATTTCATAAACATCCGACGTAAAGCGAAGGGAATTCCAAAGAAACCAAAGCTGGCTAATAAGAGAGGCCAGTACTCTCCCGGAAAGTTTCCTTGCCCAAAACCCATTACAGAGAAGATCTCCCTCTTATTCCACTCCCTTTTCCTATAAAACTATAATACTAACTGGAAATACGAACTCCCCTTTCACTACTCAGTCCACTACACGTGTCCCACTCTCCAAGTCGTTAGAACTGCATTAGCACACTCTACAGTATCTTCACAGTATAAACTAGGGTATCTAGGGCTTATCACTTGCTATGAGCCAATAAGTTCATGACTGCCACACAACTATTTCTTTGTCGGAAATGTTCATATATGAGTCGTAACTTTTTGAGAAAACCAGGATGTGGAGAAAAGCTGCTTTTGTATCACCAAAGTAAACTATGGATTTTTCTTCAAAGATTGTATGTTTCGCTAATGTACCTTGTTGAGGACTCGAGTGAAGGTAAGTAGAAAGGATGCCAGGCGAGTTTTTCGACAATGCATAACATCTTCTTAATTTGACGTTTTCTCCCATCATTACCGTCAGCTCAGTGATTGCGCTTTGGACGGTTCTTTCTCCACTCAACTTTGGATGATCAAGCTTCAATTGCAAATCCTAGAAACAAAAAAAAGTTAAGAAGTCCTTTAACTTTATACACGTGACATATATGACATAAGAGAAAATGACTGTATTGCAAGAATTGTCTACTGTGAACCCAATTGAGAATAGAGAAAACCCACTTAACACACGATCATCACTGGGATTTTTACAGAGTCAGTGGGTTTCCTTTACCGCCACTGGGGTTTCTAAACGGGCAGTGTGGTTCTTCACCATAAGTGTATTTTTTAATCTTTTGTTTGTGGGTTTTCTTTAGTCTCAGTAGGGTTGCAGCAACTAGTTAGTTGTCTCTTGCAGCACAAACAGTGTCCCCAATGACATTAGTGAAATTATGGAATAACCTCCTGAATGATCATCATTAGATACAACCTTATGCAGCACATCCGTAACTAACACCAATTTTGAAAGAAAACAAACACTATTGGTAATAGAATGGAAGAGGATTTGAGGAAAATATTAAGGATCAACTGAAGTAATAGATAACACAAGACATCCATTACAAGATTTATCCTTTTCTTCCTCCATACATTGGCAGAAATATCCAACCATAATGTGTCGCTCATTTTGCAGAGACAAATAGTCATACAAATACCAATAAATAATCTCAAACATAAGGGAGGGACATGCAAGTTCCAAACCTCAAATTTCTCTGGTTCCACAGAAAAGGTACCAGAGACGTGTTCCGAAGAACCTTCGACCGTTAATGCAAGCTTTGCAAGAGATGATGCCTACAAGAATAATGTTGTATGTTAAGAAGATAAATAAAAACTACTGCTATAGTTAAGTAAGAAATAGGAGCAGGCCACAAACTCTACACTGAAATAAACAAGATATTATTTCCAATAATAATCACATCACAATATTCCAACAATTGAATACTATGTATCCATCATCAGAATTCCACTTTTTCTTTTCATGTGAATTAGGCTTCATCGATGCTTTACACATAGAGTCCAACTCATATTTGCCAGTAACATTGTACGTAGACTGCATTATGCAGAACACAACTTGTCTCTTATATTTATGGGCATAACAGCCTCGCTAATTGCACTCGTTATCCCGGTACATGAAGATTAGAGAATCAAGTAACTTTTTTTTTTTTTTTTTGGTGACAATCCTCTTTGCAATACATAAAAACAGGACAAAAACTAACGCAAACTCATACAGTAAACCAACCACATGTTGGAAGATATCATTCCTCGCGACGAAATCTGTCTCACAATTAAGCTCAACAACCACAGCCTTATTCTCATCCTGCTCCAGAGCAAGCAACCCTTCCGCAGCAGCACGTGCCGACTTCTTTGACGCCAATGTCTTTCCTCTCCTCCTCAGCTCCTTCTGCGCAGCCTCTGCATCAATCAATCTTTCCACAACATCAACAATACCCTTTTGACCCATTACACTAGAACTCCATTTTTCACAAATGGGTACACAATAAAGATCAGAACTATTAAAATTCGATTACCAATGTCCCAATTGGAATCAACGAGAGCCGACTTGACGTCCTTCATTGGAGCACTGGTTCTCTCCCTCAACTGCTTGATCAGACTGATCTGATCCGAACCCGAAACCGAATAGCTCCTAAACAAAATCCCAGAAGGAGAAAAAATCGACGGAGCAGCAGCATACTTGGACGTGATTTGTTTCACTCCATCTCCGCATAATGGAACAATCTTGTTGGCAGAGGCGGAATGGAATCGATGAGAAGAGCATCTGGGTAGGCTTAGATTGTTGATGAGATTGTGAAGATGGCGTTTCGCGGCTTTGGAGAGAGCCATTGAAGGATCCACGCTCAGAGGATGGAGACGGAGAAAGAAGCCAAGGAAACCAGAGGTTTAGGGGTTTGTGAGCGTGTGCGTGTGGGTGGGTGGGGAGAGCCAATGGGGAACTTAGGGTTTAAGCCTCCAAAAATGGATCAGTGTTTTCGGATTTGCTTGATTGATGATTATGGTTTGGAGATGTCCTATTTGGGCAATGATTATTCATGTCGATTTGGGATGGTTCGAGTTGTAGCATATTGTAACAACGTTAACTTGGATGTATTATTAGATGGAACAAATAATCATTATTTAAAGGATAATTTTAAAAATAATAACAAATATATTGTTCATTATGAAAATATGATATATATACTAATAAAATGAATACACAGGATCATTGAAAAGAATGTCACAATCGTCGTCGGTGGCTTCAACCAATCCGTACATTGGATTCAGATCGATACAGCCTCACTACTGCCTGCCTTTAGACCCTTCACCTAACCAATAATAATCAAAGCAGACACGACATAAAATTCAATAATATCATGATCAACACTCATAATATCATTTCTCTCACTCCTCACCATAACTGCAAATCACCGAAACCTCTCTGAATCCGAGATCTCTCTGGCTCCGAATCGATGATCCATTCCCGGTAATCCTCTGATCTTCCTTTTCATTATCTCACCATCACACGATCTCGAATTCGTCGTCAATTTTGAGCTTTGATGTATGTACTATATATGTGGTCTAGATTCAGATCTGTTTGATTCCGCTTTTGCTTCGAGTATTTTCATTTCGATTTAGTTCGTCGAGATCGAGGTGTCTGTGTGCAATGGTGGTGAAATTGAGTGTGGTAGTGTTTTGGCTAATGAATATTGATTTCGTTGTCGCTTTCTTTCGGTGTTGGATTGGGTTTTGGGTGGTGGAAGATAAATCTGGCGTTTTTGGGGTTATTGATTTTGTGGATTCGTTTCCGCTCGATTTATGGTTGGTGAAATACGGCTAGAAGATAAGATGTGGTGGAGGAACTGAACCAACCGTATCAATAGCTCAAGTCGATGAAAGGCGACAATGTATGGAGTTTTTTTATTAGGATGCATTAAATATTTGAATAAGAATGCATAATGGTGGCAAGTGATGTTTGTCCAAAATATATGCATAATTCATAGATCAATATGCGAATTGTATGTGCTTTCCGAGATTATGTTCATATGGTGGTTTAGAGAATTAGGTGTTTTTTTTTCTATTCCTGGTTTTATTGCAACATGTGTGAAAGGATATTACTTCTCTTCTGATTCCATTAGCTTACTGAGTCAATATGTGCTCGCAAGTAAAATTCTGGGGTTATGAGTTATTATGTGTTCCTAGTCTGCTCAATTATGAGTAATTATGTGTTCCGTCAAAGTTGTCTTGATCAAAGGTTCTATACTTGAAGGAAACAACCTGTCAATTTGCGAGGTAAGATTGTGCACATCCTTCTCTTACTCTTACAGATCATGCTCTGAACGAGAGCTTTATGGCACCTAGGAAGTTGAGCATGTGTGATTCTTATCAATGATTTCCTACTCTTAACCAATATGAATATATGTTGTATGCGTTGAAATGAATTCGAATTAGAAGAATTACAAATCTAACTAGTAATTTTTATTTCTGTAGGTAGGATGTTTTACAGGGATTCAGGAGTTCTTCCACATTCTCTTTGATCAGAGGGGGGAAATCCAAGGGAGTTTGTCTATATTGTCTTTTCTGATTTGGTCATAATGGGTTTCCTTGAGAGGGGAACACTGCGGATCAGTTGGGTTTCCCTGTGTGTGATTTTTTGGATGCGGGTATGCTCTGGGTTCTATTTGCCGGGGACTTACATGCACACTTATTCAACCGGTGAGAAAATAATGGCCAAGGTTAATTCATTGACATCCATAGAGACTGAGCTTCCCTTCAGCTATTATAGCCTCCCTTACTGTGTCCCACCTGTTATCAAGAAAAGTGCTGAGAATCTCGGGGAGTTGCTGATGGGTGATCAGATTGATAACTCGGCTTATCTTTTCAAGATGAACGTGAACGAGACTGTTTTCTTGTGCTTATCTGCACCACTTAGTGAGCACGAGGTAAAGCTCTTGAAGCAGAGGACTCAAGATCTATACCAAGTTAATATCATGTTGGATAACCTTCCAGCTTTGAGGTACGCAAAGCAGAATGGTCTCAGCATCCAATGGACAGGGTTTCCAGTTGGGTATACTCCACCAAATAGTAACGAAGTTTACATAATCAATCATCTGAAATTCCGGGTTTTGATTCATGAGTATGAAGGGAGTGGCATCGAGATCATTGATACAGGCGAGGACGGTATGGGTGTAATTTCACAGGCTGACAAGAAGAAGGCATCTGGTTTTGAAATAGTAGGGTTTGAGGTCGTTCCTTGCAGTATCAAGCACAATGTTGATGAGATGTCGAAGCTTCATATGTATGACAATATGGATCCCATTAGCTGCCCTTTGGAGATTGGTAAATCTCAGATTGTGAAAGAGGCAGAGAGAGTTGCATTTACTTATGAGGTTGAGTTTGTGAAGAGTGACATCAGATGGCCATCTCGTTGGGATGCTTACTTGAAGATGGAAGGTACCCGAGTCCATTGGTTCTCCATCCTGAATTCACTCATGGTGATTGTCTTCTTGGCTGGGATTGTTTTTGTCATATTCCTGCGGACCGTAAGAAGAGATTTAACCAGGTATGAGGAGCTAGACAAAGAAGCTCAGGCGCAGATGAATGAGGAGCTTTCGGGTTGGAAGCTTGTTGTTGGTGATGTATTCAGAGAACCAGACTGTCCAAAGTTACTCAGCGTGATGGTTGGAGATGGAGTGCAGATCGCTGGAATGGCTGTTGTTACAATTGTTTTCGCTGCTCTTGGTTTTATGTCCCCAGCATCTAGGGGTATGCTGCTGACTGGGATGATATTTCTTTATCTTTTCTTGGGCACCGCTGCTGGTTATGCTGGAGTTCGGCTATGGAGTACAATCAAAGGAGCATCAGAAGGCTGGAAGTCAGTCGCTTGGTCGGTTGCTTGCTTCTTTCCTGGGATTGTCTTCGTCATACTCACTTTCTTAAATTTCCTCCTATGGGGCAGCAACAGTACTGGTGCCATTCCAATTTCCTTGTACTTTATTCTTTTGGCCCTCTGGTTCTGCATTTCGGTGCCTCTTACTCTATTTGGAGGTTTCTTGGGGACCCGGGCAGAACAGATTCAATTCCCTGTAAGAACCAATCAGATACCCAGAGAAATCCCTGCTCGCAAATACCCCTCATGGCTGCTGGTCCTTGGTGCCGGAACTCTTCCTTTTGGAACTCTCTTTATTGAACTCTTCTTCATTCTTTCAAGCATTTGGCTGGGAAGGTTTTACTATGTCTTCGGCTTCCTGCTTGTTGTCCTGCTCTTGTTGGTTATTGTTTGTGCGGAGGTGTCTGTTGTCCTCACCTACATGCATCTTTGCGTGGAAGATTGGCGATGGTGGTGGAAAGCATTCTTTGCATCTGGATCGGTTGCACTTTACGTATTCCTCTACTCTATCAATTACTTGATCTTTGATCTGCAGCGTCTGAGCGGGACTATATCGGCTATTCTTTATCTGGGCTATTCCCTTATCGTTTCTATAGCAATTATGTTGTCAACTGGCACTGTCGGCCTTCTTATATCATTTTACTTTGTCCATTACCTTTTCTCATCGGTGAAAATTGATTAGAGTTTATGCTGGGAGAGGCCATGTTTTGCTATGAGAGCACAATCCTGATTGCATGGAAGACTGCTGTTGCTTGTTGCACTTCGGATTTTTGGCATTCCAACAGTAGTCTCCCTGTACTTCAGCTGCTTCTTTCTAATTTCATTTTGCTAAATTTGTATCCCTCACCCCAATGCATCAATTGAGTTGATAGGTGTCCCGAAATCTGTAATCGATTGATAAAATGTACCCTCCTTCATCTCTTTTGAGTGAAGCGACTTTTCTTTGTCCCTTGATGATGAAATGTTTAATTCATTTGTTTTTTCGATTTCTAAAAGTTCTACTTATCGGTCCTCGAGAATGTGCGTTTTTTGTAGAGCATCTCACTTTCTGTGGTCTGTCTTTGCCCTCATTTAATTTTGAGAAGAGTTAATTTGATCAGCCAGAGGAAGCATTCAAGAGACAAGCTGGATCAGATGGATCGTGGGATTTCATTTTAATTTTTGGGTTTCTTCGTTCTTTCATCTGTCAAATTGGCTCATCCCATCTGTTTTTTAATGGTAAATAGTTGTGGTGTTGAAGGGAGAAAGTAATTCTTCTCTATCTTGTTCTTGCAGATTTTGGTTGATCCAAGTGGACCCAGAAATTCCAGGGGAGGATTAGTGTCTACCATCTTCTGGAGGCGTATTCTGCGAGTTCTTTGAGATGATGCAAACCGTGATGGTAATGTTCACCACTGTATCAGTATAGTTAATTGAACACATGAGATTAGCTCATTCTATGTTCATATATTTATACTACAAGCCAAGGAACCCTGCTGTAATTACTCTTCTCGACAAGTTCAGACAAAGAAGGCATAAGCTTGTTTCTCGAGTATTATAGAATGTTGGTAATCTGTCTTAGATATGTAGCATATGGTGTACAATTTCTAAGTAGCCTCTAGCTGCACCTGCATGAAGGTTCTGTTTTCTTTAATACTGGGAAGATGTTCTCTCTTTCTTTCGCATTTCGCCCACCTTTTGTTCTCGGGAACGCTAAGAGGTACTACGGCTTGATTTACGGAGTGCTTGTGATGAATATGTTTTTTGGTTTTCTTTATAAATCAGATTAGGGGCAATGTGCAGAATATGCAGAACTCATAATTGATTAGAGAACTCGATAATTAAGCTTCTTCCTAGGATGTGGCTTTGCGGTTAAGCACATTCTGACTGACCTGGTGGCACAATCTCCCTTTCTACTGTAGGCACCCGGACAGAGCCAGAACGAAGGGAGACACTAGGAAATCTATAGGGAAAAAGCTGTTATTCCAAAAATTCAAGTTGTATGCAACAACATAAAAACTAGGCATGAATATCAGTTAGCAAATTCCAAGACAGGCTGAGACGTCTCCGAAGGCAAATTAGTTCAACCAGCTAAGGTAGACCGGATCAATGCCCTCATCCTCATTCTCAAATGCTTCTTGATCTCCAAAGCATTGAGTCTGATTCATGTTGCCTAGTGCAGGGGGTGTTCCTGCATCTTCAATCTCCTGATCGTCAAGAATACGAGGCTGGAAGGTGGGAGCTTGGGGCTCAACAGAAAGGAAGGTCGTTATGTTTTCAGTTGCTTGACTATTGACTGCTCGTGGTTGGAGACAGGAAAGATACTCTTCGTTGCTGGTCGGCATTGATGCAGTGCTCTGTGAAAGAAGGTAATCCATCATGTCCTCGTGATCCCGTCCATCCATTCCCGGAGATGAGCAATAAGCCAATGCTTTGGTGTCAATCACCGGTTCTGGAGTGAATCTTCCTCGTTCCAAGTTGATACCTGTTGATGAGGGTGTTGACAAACATTTTCATCACTAGGTCAATCTAGCAGACTAGCACCTTCGGTTAAATGGATTACTAAACGTTTTAGCAACCTTCATTACTCGGTTGTTCTGAGATGGAAAAATGTTCTAACTGCTATTGGCTGGTACCTTACAATTTTTTTCAGGAAATTCAGTCGAGGGAAGAGCTGGGACAAAATTCAGCGGAGAGACCGGGACGTCCCTTAAGACCAGTGGAAACATATCGTGCATAAGAGAAACCAAGGTTCCGTGGTGCCAACTTACCTGAATGACTTTCTAGGCCGAAGATGGGAGTATGTGGGGATGAGAGAAGATCAACCATTTCTAGCAGGCTGTTGCTTGATCCCCACATGAGATGTAAGTCCTTTGTCCCAATGACTTCAGATATGTGGAAAGTGCCGTTTGCTTTTGTTGTACCTTTCGATCAATGAAATAATGAAGGAAAATTTAGTACAATATGTTGAGCTTAGTGCTAACTCAATTCTTAGATACAAACATGAACTTTAACCTGAGTCATATGTGCGCAAGTCTGCATTCCTGCTCTAGTTGAGGTTGCATGCTGTGTCATTTGTGCTGCGAATGCATCTTTTATAGCCAGAAATAGAGAAATGAGGACAAGTAATATATTAGAACGATTGAGCTTGTGATTTTTCAAATGCAAGTCAAATAAAATATTCTCAGCAGCAGCTAATTGTGTTACTTAAATGCTGTAAATATAGGCTCATTTGAAGAACTTCCAGCAAATGGGCTTTCTTCAACTGGTGACATGGAGATCCCTGTCATTCAGGTAACGTTCATTAAAATGCAACAATCAAATAAGTAAATGTGTGCTATGAGGTGGCTCGACCTCTAATGTGTCATGGAGGGACTCAGAAAAGTGTCAACTGTTGGAGCTTAAACAATTTGAGTTCTGAACCCAATACCAAAGGTTCTTGCTTACAGTTTGAGTTCTGGTAGAATTTTGTGGGCAACGTTAACTTGCAAAGCGAGAGAATATGACCGTTTAGACTCTGACTCGACTGGCAACCAGGGTATTATTCACGAGAAGGTCATTCAACAGACCTAACTTGTCCTCCTTTATAAGAAAGTTAGAATAAAAATCTTTTAAACTGAAAAGGACTTACCTCTAATATTTAGATCAGCCATCAGTTTGTTAGATTCTGGAAGTTTTCCGTGTCTGTATTTCTGTGATTTACCATCAAAACCAAGTCATTGTTGATATATAATGCAACAAGATTTAAATGAAGAGTCTCATTAGTTCGCATATAGGAATTCAGAAATAACCTGGAGATGGCTCTTGACATGCAGAAGAGTCAACCCATCCACACCCATCTTGTCTAGAACTATCTTGGGAGTCGCTTCTGCGAGCACATTTTAATTAAAAAAATATGCTGTAATAGATTGCATGAAAACTGAGCGTGGTTTTCTTTCAGAATGAAAGATGATGGCGTACAACAAGAGAGCATCAACAACAGTTCCTGTTAGGAGGATGGGTAGAATGCTGCTGCTTTTCTCTATGATAAATCAAGGTTGGTAAACCATGTGATTCTTAAATGATATACTTCAAACCTCTTTTTGATGTTCTGGTTGCCTCTTTAGTTGCAAAACTTGCATTTCTTTAATTGTTTGAAAAAATATAGGAGGCCTTAACTGTTCTTCCGTTAACGTGTTCTTTATCGTTCTTGAGACTTCCTCTTAAGGACGAAGTGGACTCTCTTTCATACTGGTCTCTTACAAACTTTGATGTATCTGACAAAGAATCACTTGATAAATTGCCATGAATCTTCCCTGGTATTGTACGTAAATCCTTTTTTATGTTCCCACCATTGCTCAACCACACCCTCAAAAGCGGAAACAGCATCCGGACTTCATCTTCTGGCGATGAATCAAAATTTATCTTACATCAACTAACGAATTTTTCTTTGATAGTTCTAGCTTGTCCTGTACTGTAACTTTCCTTATTTGATAAACATCTCTTACACTACTTGGTCATCTATTTAGGGCTTGGAAACCTTTTAAATATGTCTATAAACAAGACAGTTGCCTCCCATTCAGATGCCTAGTGTTGCTAAGATTAAAATCTTCTATTCAAATGCGGTTTTTTTTTTTGTGGACTTTTTTTTTTTGAAATAATTCAAATGTAAGTATCATGATACGTAATGGTCAACCTATTTAATGATATAAAAGCTTGATTTGTTGTTGTTAGTGAATTACATAAAGAGGAAAATAAAGATGCCATGATATCCATTTTAAAAAAATTGGAACTTTCGGCAATTTTCATTTAGATTCATTTTACAAAAGAACGACTGGTTCCTTCGACGCTGTCAATGACCTAAACCATCTCAGGGATGTATCAAACATAAACCGAAATGTTGCTGTTTACGTGATAATGTAAAATGCTGATGCACAGAAGAATCAGAATCAAGTTTACTTACTAAAAGGGCCTCCAAGTTCAGCAACAGCCTTCTCGAATCTATCATGGAGTCGTGGTGTCCATCTCAGATGAGGCTTCTTCGATGATGCCATAAACACCAGGTTAAAACGTTGCTGATTCTTTCGTTCTCTCTGCTGAATTCTTGCATTCCCCACTCCATTATGCATCCTCTGTTGATAGCCACCAGCTGACGCTTCATCTTTCCGATCGTAGCCTGCCTTGGTTGCATGCGCCATCTTCAAGTGATGACCCCTTCTGTAGCTTTTTTCGACTTATGGGAGCTGTGGAAAGAAAGATGGCAGATGTATAGGGAGAGGAAGATAATGAGGACAAGAGCTGCTGCAGGGTGGAAAATGAGGACTCGAAGGTGGTTGCATCTTGCATGAGGTTATGCTGATCACCCTTTAAAGTTTCTGGTGGGTCCAAAATTGATGGTTAAAATGGCTAGAGAAGTTGCACGCTTAAAATGTGCTTACTACAATCAGGCTCAGTTCAGTGTCAGTGACGGAGTTATCCGCAACAGCTGTATATATAACTCCAGAGCCACAGGGCTCACATGTTGCACTCGATACGTGGGAATTTTCAAACCCGGCCATACTGGTGAATGGATCTTTATCACAAGCACGAGCTTTGGTAGAGTTGGTAACTTAACAAAGCATCAGGGCACAGGTTTGATGCAAGGGTCGTCGTGACATTGGATATCGTGCGCTTAACAGGATCATCTTGGTTGGAAGTAGTTAATCCTCGATGGATGGCTTTTTTCAGTGTTGTGCCATGTACTGGATTTTGTATGTTTGCTCGCGTGAGGTAAAACGTGATAGCCCACCTTTTCCATGCGTATATGTTGTCATGTAATGCTTGAATACTATAGGTTGGCCTGCTGGATTCCATACAAATCATCCTAATTTAAATCTCTCAATGTTGGTCGACTTTCGTAGCTTTATTATGTTTTCATTTTTCTATGTAAAAAAGGATTGGTTCGGTGAACGAGTTTGTGATACTTATTAAGAATAATTTCTTTGAGCTTTATTTTTTAAATGTGATTATTTGGATTGTTGTATGATGTTTGTCTAAAATGAGATCCATTTGGAACAAGTGTCACAATAGTATGCATTTCAAAAAATAACGACCTCATATTCGAATTTAATTTTATATCAGAACCAGAACCAGATGTCCTACGAGTGAATTGCCTGCGATATTTTTCAACACAGCAACCTCATGTAATCAGCATATAACGCCTTGTCCCCTCTTGTGAAGTTTTGTTGAATACTAAATCAAGTGATCAGCTTGCTTGAAGCGCTGACCATGAAGACACAGGAGCAGGTTTCCATCCAAGTCAGCTTGCTCCCTCTCCACCTTGAACTTACGGTTATCAAAGAAATACATTTCATGTGTCTTCATTGAATTCACTGGGGTGTTTTACACGTGAATTCATGCAAATTTCCATGGGACGAACAAGCCAAAAGTATCAAACAAGATTTGAGGGGGTAACAAACATGACGAATGAGGAACGCAACATATGTAATACATATACCAAAAATAATGCGAACATAGAAGAACCAAGTCGCACACCAGTATAGACGATGGAAGTAACCATGGATGCCATTTACCTTTCAATTTAACAGCCCGACGTGTGAGCAACAGTACATGCAAAGCCAGCAAAAGCACCCGAGAACACCATAGCTATTGGGTAAAAACTAAAACAAACACAGACCAGAACTAGCACAAATAGCCAACATTTTGCTATATCCCGGCAAGTGCTAAAACCAGAGTTCACAGTGTGAAGCAGCTAAAAAGAAATGACCAACTTACCCAAAGTTCATGAGTGTAAAGCAGCTAAATGACTATAACTTGTCTCAATCATGTGGGAAATATGATGTCCCAAATCTTCCAAGGTTCCACCAATGGCCGTCTTTGAGCAAAGAATTTTACTGATGTTATTGGGCACACTGGAAACGGAAATGATTGAACATCACATCGAAAAGAAGTTCTGCATACCAGAATTCGGTAGCATGAGATTCAGTGGAAGCATATGGTAGCCTACCTCATATCCACTAAAACAAACTAGAAAGATCATCCAAAGGAAAGCCACTGAGAATCGAGATAACAAGGGCCTTTTCTAACTAGGAAGATAACAAGGGCCCTATTAAACCTACAGTTTTCACGAGAATCGAGATACCTTCCTCTTGATGATATTAGTGTTGCTAGGCGGCTGTTGGCTCACCTGACTTTGAGCAACCGCAGGAGCACTAGTGGTTGGTACATTATGCATGAATATTCTATATCGTTTTCATATTTTACTTTGAGCAATTTTATAACATATACATATTTTGTATTATTCTATACATATGAATAGAAATATCATTTTCATATCAAATCACGTCCGATCGTCTGAAAAGTCAAAACGATGTTTAGTTTATGAAACGGATGAAGTATAATTAAGTTATAGTAATGAATTTCATTGGGCAACCTTTGAAACATGAGATTAATAATACCGTTAAATTAAATACAATTCCATCTCTTCGAGCACTATTAGTCATGGATTTCCTTTAAGGTTTTCTGTCCACCTATATAAAAAAAAAATCTTTGCAAAAAAAAAAAAA
>LIEC01008498.1:0-23965 GCA_001925005.1 Drosera capensis | reverse complement strand
CGCCGTCATCAAGATCCTTTTCTCCCTTGGCTGCATCTTTGCCCTGCGACTTGCATATAGTGAGTTTTAAGGTCCCTCGACCTTTGAAGTTCTCTCAGCAGTCCCCTGATGAGCCCAGGTTCGTTCTTGTCTTTCAGAGGCGGGGGTGGGGTTTCTCCTATTGTAGGAGAGGGGGGGCACGCTGCTCAAGGGTTGTTGCTGACTCGGTAAATCTCTTCCACATTTTTAAGGACCTTCAGATGTCTCATGCGAGGGCTACCTCTCTGAATCTCCTGCATAAAGATGTGGAGTTGCTCGGGTATTCCGACCAGCCTGGAGAGGCTGCCCAAGAAGGGCACTTGCTCATCTCGCCCATGGAGATTCTGGCTTACAAGTTGGATTTTCGGCCTTACCAATTACAGCAGCCAGGGCTTGGTGTGTCTTGATCTCTTACTGTAATGCTCCTCCGATGACGCCTGAGAACCCTTCCGAAGAGGACGAAATTGTCGCTGCTGTAACAGTGAAGACAAAAGTGCTTTAAAAAGTGAGTCATGACAATGGTGCACTTTACCAATATCTTATATCCGGTTTACCTTTATTTATTTGTCTGAATCTATTTGATTCTTTTGACAACTGGTACATTTCTTGAAGTGTAACTGCCAGACTCCCTTGCAAAGTTGCAATAATGATAAGATATTAGTTACCATGCCTGTGCAGTGTCCTTATTCTAGAAACTGGCAAGGTTGCAATAATGATAAGAAATTCGTTACCAGGTTTGTCTGTGTTCTTGTTACAGTGCCCATGATAATTGTCACCAAATGTCATTTTTGGGTGCTAGAGATCTATAAATTAAAGCATAGATCTTATCTTCATTTGTCATGTTTTTTTCCAAGGTGATCAGACTTCGACCCGAACCCATGTGATGAAAGGTTGCTTAGAACTTCATTGATTAGATATGGAAATCTTATGAAGTATCACTTCTGATGAAAGATGCCGAGAGTATTTCAGATCGCCAAATTTTACATGAGGTTTTTATGTCTGCATTTCCGCACTTCTTTTTCGAGATTTGTTGGGGTCACCTCGAATCATCTATTTGTATGGATGGAGCGTGTATTTTGAATGTGGGAATAGGTTCTTAGTTCTCAACTTGGATACAAATGAAACTCGTGTCTTATGTCGCGGGCGAAGGTCGGCAATAGTTTTGAGGAATTCTTGTTTCCATTTTGGCTTGGCTTTGCTGATTATGTCCTAAATCCATTGCTTGCTTCACTATAATAATAAGTGAAAGAAAGGGCCTAGAGGAGCCGTTTTAGTGGTGGTATCAATCAGTAGGCCTACGTTCGATCCCTTGCTTGGTTTATAGATATTGCTTTGTTTATGGATGGTTAGACATTAATGTATGGTTCACATATCAAATAGCAGTTAGATTATTTTATGTTATTTATTTCCAATCTCTAAAAAGTGACTAAATATAAGTGGCTGAACTCAAGAATATCGCTTCCTGATGGTGTGCACTATATAGTGTTTTTCAGCATTTGGTAACATTTAACTTTTTTTCAGTTTAACCATGTCTATTAGACTTAACATTGCAGAGCGTCTGTCCAGGAAGTAATGCTTGAACATAACTATTACAATCCCAAATTTAGCAACTCGTATTGATTATCTCTTGGACTTCTATAAAAGCTCTAATGCCTCTTCCAATCTCAAATATGCTGTAGATTGTGTGGTTTCTATATACATTTATTTGTATACATAATTATTTTTCCTTTCCTCCCTTGATATGACTTTCCCTTGTGAGAAATCTATGATAGGAAGAAATCCATATTTGAAGAAAAACTGTTTGGGAAATGTGTATACGCGTCCAAAGATGTGAATGTTTTCGGCGTCTTCTAATTAAACTGACCTGCTATAGTGGATCTGCTTTTTATTTCACTCAGACAAATGTATTTTCTATGTAAGCCGTTTGCATCATATACTGGCATCTTCATGGTAGCTCATTGTATATAATGTTCTACATGCTACTCTAGAGTGCTTTGGTCGAAAAGGTTTGAAAATTAGATGCTCTATTCTGAACCAGTGTAGCTTTTATTATTGTTGTGGCTCTATGTCTTGCTGTCGGGGCTTTGTCTTTCCTTCTGTAAAAGTTTGTGGTGGGAAAGGGAAAGAGAGAGTGGAAACACATGAAAAATGAAAGAGAAAAACGGATATCTTCTCTGCTGAACCTGTTTTTTGCTATGATTCTACAACTGCAACTGAGAGTTGTGTTTTCGGTTCATCGTTGCAAAGTGTGGTGTGATGGATAACAACTATACTTTATCCCATATCTAGAGTTTCAATGCTTTGCGTACCATTGTGCATTTCTTTTACATGATTCATGTTGTCAGAGTGACTTATTGGTGGCAAAGAAATCCACTGGTGCTTTGATTGTCTGATTCAGCTTGGTCTGGAATCGACTAGATTATGGAATCCAACTGTATTAGTCCTAAACTGCAATTTATACTTTTTATTTATTTATTAATTTATCTACCTTTCTATCTATTTATATAATTATCTATGTATTCATTTATTTTACTTTTGGTTTGTGCTGAGATTATATGTATCTCATTTATTTTATGAATTTCTCTTGTCACAACCTCATGATAGGAACAAATTCTCATCCTCCAGTGAGCTACATTTTTATGGTCTTCTTTTCAAGATTAATTTGTGCTTCGGTTACTGTTCAGCATATCTTCTGTGTTTGTTTTGCTATTTTGACGTCACAGTGCCTCCTAGTTACACTTGTATCAAATTATTATTTTCTTTTGTTGCTGTGATATTGGAACATTTCTTGATAATGTGAAACTGTGTGGTATGTCCATATCAGGTATGTACAACCAAGAATTCATCTTCTGCGAGAAGGTGAAGGAGAAGCTGGGCAGTACTGATGATTATCAGGCATTCCTTAAGTGTCTTCATATATATAGCACGGAGATAATTACCCGTACTGAGTTGCAGAGTCTGGTATGTTTTCCTGATGCCAATCCTATGAAGCACATTAGATTTGAAGTTTTGGGCGTCTCTTCATTGCCTTGTTTGTATTTCAGTTTCCATTTCCTAGTCTCCAGATGAAGTATATGCATCTGGTCACATGGTATTAACAACATAGCTTAAATATTTTTCTGTGCCAACTTTTTTCTTTGCGTAGCTCCTAGTAGCTTCCCGCAGATATAGTTTTCAATTAAGTAATGCTAGTAACTCTTTTTATTTATCAAAGAGTGATAACTGAGTTCAAGTGCACTCTTCCTTTTCTCCATGGAGATGGCACCACATTGTCCAAGTGCAATATCGTGTTCATGATTGAAGCAGTCTGAAGGGTTGGAGAAGTAAACTCACTTTTTTTTCTTGCTGCGGTTTGACCATGGCAGTTCGGTGTAATTTTGGTAACCACCATCCTCCATGAATTGATTGCTGATCTAAGTAAGAGCCTAGTTTGGTGCATTTTGTCAGTGTCAAATAACAGAATAGTGAAAGAGGAGTTAGAAAAAGCAACAACATAGATCTAAGTAAGACCATCTAGTTTTTTTTTTTTGTTACCAATGCCTGAGGAAAATGAAATCTCACATCCTTTATTCAGGTTGCTGATTTATTGGGGAAGTATCCAGATCTAATGGAAGGGTTCAATGAATTCTTGGAGCGCTGTGAGAACATAGGTATTTGTTGAACTAGACTTCTTCCAGTATTTTTGTGGATGAATAAAATGTGATGTTCTGAATTAGTGATATTTAATTAAACTTTTTTTAATGTGCAGATGGATTCCTTGCTGGTGTTATGAGTAAAAGTAAGAACCACTGCCTTCATATTCTTGCTTGAGTACTTGAAAATTTTCACTCATCCACTACTGTTTTGTGCCCATTGTCTAACTTTTATATTTATGAAATGCATGATATAATCAAAACCGATTATCATATACCAGGGGAAAATTGTTATAGCTATGTCAGAAATTATACTGGAATGATAGTCCCTCTAGTGTTTTGTTTCTTTAGTCAAATATTGGCATGGATACTAGATATGTTACTATGCTAAGACTGTTACTTAGTTCCACAGTTTTTTTCCCCTTTCCCTGAGCTCTATTTGTAGAACGTGTTCAAATTGTTGTCATTATCACAGAATCACTCTGGAATGATGGGCACTTTCCCACATCTGTGAAGGTGGATGAGAAGGATAAAGAACCAAAACGTGACCTAGAAGTTGCTAAAGAAAAAGATAAAAACAAGGAGAAGTATATGGGTAAATCAATCCAGGAACTTGATCGCTCTAACTGTGAACGCTGCACTTCGAGCTATCGACTTCTGCCTGATGATGTATGATCCGTCAAAGCTCCTTTGTAATGTTACTGATATTCTTCTGTATCCCACTCTTCTGCTGACCCTATATTATGCTTTCAACATTGCAGTATCCAATAGCTATGGCAAGTCAGAGATCTGAAATTGGTGCACAAGTGTTGAATGATCATTGGGTCTCTGTAACATCAGGAAGTGAGGATTACTCTTTTAAACATATGCGACGAAACCAGTACGAGGAAAGCCTCTTCAGATGTGAGGATGATAGGTAAAAAGCCAAATGTCTTGTAGTTTGTATTGAGCTAGTGAAGTTTTCCATCTTTAGTCCCCTTATTCATGAGAGAACAATTATGGTGACATTTTTCTAGCCTTAACATAGAACTTCTCTGTTCCGTATTCTTTTTAATCAGCTGTCGGCTAAGCTGGTTCTCTCATAGAATTTGGGGTATTTGTTTTGCTGCTGCTTTTTCT
Organism: Drosera capensis; assembly: GCA_001925005.1. Classification (NCBI taxonomy): domain Eukaryota; kingdom Viridiplantae; phylum Streptophyta; class Magnoliopsida; order Caryophyllales; family Droseraceae; genus Drosera; species Drosera capensis. The sequence goes on along the minus strand of LIEC01008498.1, from coordinate 19,196 downwards.
GGCTTCGGATTTTTTTCCTCACTGTTTTTGCTAGCCTTATGTCATGTCATACTAGTTATTCCGATTTGCTAGTGTGTGCGGTCACAGTGACTAGTTCATGGACCGTTTCAGATTCGAGCTGGACATGTTATTGGAGTCAGTAAGCTCAGCTGCTAAAAGGGCAGAAGATTTATTGAATGGCCTAAACAACGGCACGATCAGTGCAGATAGTTCAGGTCCAGTTCATATTGAAGACCACTTCACAGGTTGGTGCAACTCCCACAGCATCACAAAGGAAATCTTTGCTGTGTTGTTTGTAGCATACTAGCATTGACAAGAGCAAAACAATTTCTTTTCCTTACAATTACAAAAAAACAATATCTTTTCTTTCGTTTTTCTTTGGTTGATTGTTTGTAGTGCTGAAGATGCAGCAATATTAAAATCTTGATTATATTGGTTGTTGCTTCTGATTTTATTGAATTTTATTTTTGTCCTAATCTTCAGCTCTTAACTTGAGATGCATTGAGCGCTTGTACGGTGACCATGGCCTGGATGTAATGGATATTTTGCGTAGAAACCCGAGTATGGCTTTGCCAGTCATCTTGACTCGCCTTAAGCAGAAGCAAGATGAGTGGACCAAATGCCGTTCGGATTTTAACAAGGTATGGGCTGATATTTATGCCAAGAACCACTACAAGTCACTTGATCATCGCAGCTTCTACTTCAAGCAGCAAGATTCAAAGAACTTGAGCTTAAAGTGTAAGTTGATAAATGCAATAATCTGTTTCTTTTGTCGGTTTTTGATTGTATTGAGATGTCATATTCATCGTTATGTACTCCCTCTGTCCAAAATGAATTGCGAAATATTGACTTTCCATGAGTATTAAGAAATCATTTGACTTTGTGTCATTTTACTCAATACTCTTGTGATTTTGTAGGAGTAATTAGGTGAATTGTGGGTGGGTAGTGTGAGAAAGAAGAAAGAGAAAGGGTTAGATATGTGTGTGGGTAGAGGGAGAGAAAATAATGATCATGGAGATGATGAGATATAAAGTAGGGATAGCATTAACATTTTAACATCCAAAACCTTGCTAATATAGGAAACGTCTCAATTCATTTGGGGCATTCATTTTAAGTTATGTTTCCCAATTCATTTGGGCAAAGGTAGTATTATTTTATTTTATTATTTATTTTTTTTGTTCAAATCTTTGCGATAAGTTGAATTTCACATCCTCTAGACCTGGTAGTGATTGTTGAGTATTATTATTGATTATATTATTGCTTGTTTTCTCCCAACTTTGGGCCTCATAGTTTTCATTTTAATTGCCCATGACAGCCTTGGTAGCTGAAATCAAGGAAATTAAAGAGAATCTTCAGAAAGAGGATGATGTGCTTTTGGCTATTGCTGCTGGAAACAAAAGACCGTTGTCTCCTCATTTATCGTTCGCTTACACTGAGATCGACATCCATGAGGACTTGTACCAACTTGTGAAGTTCTCATGTCAAGAGCTTGGAATAGCGAAAGAGCAGTTGAGCAAAGTCATGAGACTATGGACTACTTTTCTGGAGCCAATGCTGGGAGTTCCTTCTCAGCTTCACAGGACTGATGGTGCTGATGAGGTTGTGAAGTCTATGCAGCGGCCGGCGCAAAATGGTGGTGCAGGTGTTGGTGAAAGCAGTGGAAGTCATGTTGCTGATGTGAATGCAAATCTTAAGCAATTAAAGCACGAGGATAATGTAGCAGAAAGCTCTTCACCAGAAGTTGCAAAACCCTCTCGGCCAAATGTGGTGAATAGTGATACTGCTTCAAAGGAGCTTGATCATGGTGATTCTACTGCTCACGTGGACAAGATTAAGAGTGATGTTGGCACCAGTGAGAAAATTCCAGAACGACAGTTAAGTTCCACCTCGTCCCCTGTTGTTGGATCAGACAGCAGCCGTGGAAGAACCAATGTGGATCATTCATCAGGTATGTTCTCATAATATTGGAATGCATTTCATGTTTTCTTGGATTTCCTCGCCCATGTTTATAGATTAAAGGGTTTTTTCTATGAAGTTTAACCATTTTCCCCTCAGTTAATTTTATTATATCTCACTGGTCAAGCTTCTGGCAGCTACTGCTGAGATTTGGAAACTTTGTTTCTTTTTCTTGCATGATCTTGACTAACACAATTTTGTCAGTCTTCTGTACACTCATGTCATACTGAAACTGGTGCTTTTTAAAGGTATCCAGTCAACCGTTCAAAGGCCAGTTAGTGCTGTTGATGATAGTCGTGAACCCAAAGTAAATTTTGATTCAGGAAGGTCGTTAGAGGTATATGCTTCTCATATTTGCGCTTTCAGTATTGTGTTTTAAATATAGATAGTTTGAACCATAGACTCAGCTCATGTTGAAGTTCTTTTCTTATTAAATCCAGGGTGTTGATGCTTCACGACCCATCACATCAGCTAATGGAAGCCTCGCGGAAGCTGCTAAAGCTCACCGATATACTGAAGAGTCTATTGGACGATCCAAAATAGAAAAGGAGGAGGGTGAACTATCACCCAATGGGGATTTTGAAGAAGATCACCCTGCTGTCTATGGAGATCATGGTTTTCAAGATGCAGCCAAAGCTGGTGATGATGCCGGAGTTGAAAATGATGCGGATGCTGATGATGAAGACAGCGAAAATGCGTCTGAAGCTGGGGATGAAGCTTCAGGCAGTGAATCCGCTGGTGATGATGAGTGCTCTGGGGAAGAGCCAGAAGAAGATGATGATGTTGAAAGAGATGATCTCGATGGTAAAGCTGAGAGCGAAGGTGAGGTTGATGAGGTTGCCGATATTCATTATAATGGAGGGGAAGGCACCCAATTGTCATCATCAGACCGCTACCTTATCACTGTTCAGCCTCTTGCCAAACATGTCCCCACAGCAGCTCAGACCGCTAGCTCTAAAGATTCCAGAGTTTTCTACGGCAATGATAACTTTTATGTGCTTTTTAGACTTCATCATGTAAGGACTTCTTGTCTTTGCTCTTTTATCCCATCACTGCGTATCAGTATCTTATATACTTGGAGTTTTTGCAACTTTCCATTGCAATTGATTGCTGATCTGTAATGCCATCATCATTTTTTCCTTCATGTCAGACGCTGTACGAACAAATACTGGCAGCAAAAGTGAACTCCGCTTCTTCCGACAACAAGTGGAGAAATTCCAAAGATCCTAGTTCGCTGAATCCATATGCAAGGTAATTTAAGACTTTAGAGAGTGGTTTTAGAATGAGGGTCTAATCTGGTCCTGCTAATTCTATTTTAGAAGTGCAGTTTGCATTGGTTCGACTAATCATTAATGCTTATTAATAGGATGATGCAACGGTAATGTTTTTGAGATGATATAGCTGAATGAGTAAGAACTTAGAACTAACAATAATTAGTGCAATGCGTGCCAATATCTTGACTAACTTTCCCCATCCTCATCTCCTCTTCACAGAAGGTTGAACTTATATACATCTGCCTAATGTTACATGGCTGCCTTTTGGCAACCCATTAGCCGAAAATAGGGGAATAAAAACATATAGTATTATTTCTTTTCTTTTTCTCTCTTTTTTTTTTAGGAAAAAGGCAACACAGTGGTCTAGGTTTCCTTCCTAGTTATTTTCGTCTCTCATTTTTTCTCTTTCTTATGCTGGAATCTGCATGTGCATGGGTGGTTCTAAATTCCAATAGTGTATGCTTAATGAGAAAATTGCATTTTGTATTGCAGATTTATGAGTGCCCTGTACGACTTGCTTCAAGGTGTATCTGATAATGCAAAGTTCGAGGATGACTGCCGAGCCATTATTGGGAATCAATCGTATGTGCTATTTACGCTGGACAAGTTGATTTTCAAACTGGTCAAGCAGGTAAATTTCTTGGACAAGTTTTTGTTGTAGAGGGTCTCACCATGCATGATTTGTTCCCTCATAGTACAGCACAAGCATGTAAAATATATCTGACTGTTTTACTGAATGCAGCTTCAAACAATTGTTGCCGATGAGATGGACAATAAGTTCCTTCAGCTATTTGAGTATGAAAAGTCACGGAGGCCTGGAATGTTTTCTGATTCCGTTTATCATGACAATGCACGTGTTCTCCTTCATGATGAGAATATTTATCGCATTGAATGTGTGAGTTTCTTGAATCTGATTCTTATTTGATTTTGGATCCATGGCTAAAAAATGATGCACATGATGACTGTCTGGATGATGTTACTAAAAGATACTCGTGCATTTGGTAGTGCTCTTCGCCTACTCGGATTTCGTTCCAGCTGATGGATAGTGGCCATGAGAAGCCGGAGGTGGTTGCAGTTTCTATAGATCCCAACTTTTCAGCATATCTGCATAATGAGTACCTATCAATCTCTAGCAAAAAGGACCATCCTGGGGTCATCCTGCGAAGGTATGGACCCATTTCTTCTCCTTAAATCTATGCTGTGGTATTATGGTATGTAGATCAATATTTTTCCGGCAAAAGTTTTGATAACTGTTACATTATGCCCAATCGTACCTGTGTTTGAAGGAGTTGAGTTTGCTGTTCTGGAAAATGGTTTGCTTGCTTACTCGTTTCTTTCTATTTTGTTATTTTAAATGTAGAAACAAAGAGCAAATGACTGATCCAATGTTCAGGGTCCGTATAGTTAATGGGTTGGAATGCAAAATTGCTTGCAACTCATCCAAGGTAAGATTAACATATCACCTTTTTTCTGAATTCAGTTGGTTTCTTTTAGATGGATGAATCTGGTCCCTTTGGCATTGGCATTGCACTCGGCAAAGCCAATAGTGTCTAGATGACATGTTGGAGCTTTGGCGAAACAGTCTCGCTCTACGGGGCTAAGCTGCATATTATTATACTCCTTGTGCCTCTCCTAGACACCTTTATGCTGGAACATGCGGTGATGGGTTGGGAGTTACACAATTTCCTGAATTAGGGCTTTTCCCCTGAAGAAATCCAGTCCATCGATGGGGGATTACTCGAGCCCCATTTTCCCTAATTGAGTTTACCTGTTTTGTCAGATTTCTTATGTCCTTGACACGGAAGACTTTTTCTACCGCTCAAAAAGTGCGAGAGAAAACATGTCCCCTGATCTTCGTGCCCAACTGAACCATGTAAGAGTGCAACGATTCCATAAAATTTTCCCGCCAGATCCATGAAGCTTGTGGATGCCGCTCTCCTGGACAGTGTAAGACTCATAGTCACCTTGGTGATCATCCTTTGATTATGATGTCTTTACGCCCTCCTGCCAGCGGTTAACTCACGAACATAAGCATCTGCCGATTTGTATCCACATACATACATCAGCTTCCAGGCAGAACCAGGCCTGCACAGGCCCACCCTTGAAGAGGGCATATTTGTTGTGTAATACATAAGTTACAGGAAAAACTCAGATATCGGTCATTCGAGGGAGAAGAAGGCACTGGGCATGTATCTATCATTCGGGCTGTTGTGATTATGGTGGCTATTGTTGTGGTGGTTAGGCGCTCATGTAAATAGAAATCTTGCAATCAAATTATTGTAGAGTTGATGTTTGTGTTCTGTTGTAATGGTCGAATGCAGGGATGACTCTTGGTTTCCATACTAATCGACCCTTGATCTTGTCAGCATAACGCAACTGTTGTCAGTGTTGTCAGTATTGCCCTCAAATGTAAGCGACATTGTCATTATAAGAAAATAAATCATTAATCTGATTTATTATAATATTGTTTATATAATTCATATTATGTACCTATAAAATTATTATGACAACTATACATATTTATATTAAATCACATAGAAAATCACTTAAGTTTCTAAACGGAATTTCAAACAATTATCCAAATGAAGTAAATAAATGGAACTATAATTCCATCTTCTATTTCTTAGATGCCTTTTTCAAAAAATTATCCAACTTATGAAAATCCATGGTTGATGATGATAAATGAATGGCAAGTACTTAATAGTTGTTTTTTCTTAAAAAATCCCATAATGTTATAAATCAACTTTTTAAACGATAAATGGATTGCAATTCAACCCTAGAATAATCTAAATACTACTTCTTCCATTCAAAATGAATTACAAAAGGTTGACTTTATAAATTTTTATCATTTTGTCTTTGTGTGTATGAAGAGGAAAGTGTGAGTGCATGACGAGAGAAAAATTAATAATAAAAATGATGATGTGATATAAAATAAAAATATTTTGGATTTTTTTAAGTTTTAAAGGTTATTTTTTTATGAAAACGTCAAATGAATTCGTTTTTAATAATGTATTATAATTTACATAAAACAAAAAGAGTGTTTTATGAAAAAAAATTTAGGATACAATGTAAAAACGCATGCATCAAATATAGTACGACCAGTACTATATATAGAATAGTTGATTCATTGGATCCATCAATAAATATTCGTACTCTTCACAGTGAATACAATGGGATCGCAATGTGACCCAAACCTTCAGAGTGGCCTTATCCTGTGAGCATTATTTCTCCGTACGAGGTTTTGTATTGCGCCCAAAAGCTGTGCTCATCCACAGAAAACGCAATAGGTTGCCCATCCACGATTTCAATTCAACAGAACAAAGATACCATGTCATGCTTTTACAAAGATTGCAAAGCAAAACTTTAAAGAGTATCATGTCATTTCATCAGAGATTGCAACAAAAATATTCAAACCACCTCGCTGTTCTTCGCTGAACTATAATAGGAACAATAGATCAGGATCTGGATCCGATAGGGAAAATAAACTAGACAAGTTCGATAAATGCCATGGGAGCATTATCCCCTCGCCTAGAGAATGTCTTTACGACTCTGGTATATCCGCCATTTCTATCACCATATCTCTCAGGCACCTCAGCAAACATGGCGTGCACAATGCGCTTGTCATATATGTATCCAAGAGCTTGCCTTCTTTTGTGAAGACTCCCGTTCTTAGCTAAGGTGATCATCTTCTCAACACATGATCTCATTGCTTTCGCTCTAGCCACGGTAGTCTTGATTCTGCCATGTTTGAGCAGCTGAGTAGTGAGGCCTCGCAGAAGCGCACGACGCTGGTCGGGTGGCCTGTTGAGTTTGGGCACTCGCCTCCCATGCCTCATGGCAAGGATTTGAAGACCTTTGCTTCTGACACGATTCCATAAGCCGGTGAAATCTGCAAGAGAAGAAGGGACACTCCATTACTGAATCATCATGCGAAGAGCAGCTTGAAATGAACGATATGCACAACTAAATGTGTCCATCATTATACTACTTTCAGATAAAGGGATGCAATTGCAAATCAAAATAAACCACATGGTCCATGACCAGTACCTCAGGTAATACCATAACTCAAAATGAGTATAATGGATACTCTAAATCATGCTAGGCAGAATGGGTGCTCAAATGTTTTGGGAGAACCATATTAAAAATCTGGTCAGCAAAGTGCTCCTTCACACAACATGGTTGAGAGAGGAAATTTGTACAGTCTTGTCCAAAACAACCAGAAATTGTAGCAGCTGAGTCGCAAACCGATGAATCAACTGATGAACGAAAAACATTTTTGGCATGAATGCTATATTAACGGAAAAGACATCATAGACAAAGTATCCGAGCGGATTATACTCACGACACCAAAACAAGAAACACAACCAGAGATGATTAGATGTAGGCAAAGCCTCTCTTGACAAGTCAAAAGTTTTCGAGCAGACTGAACAACAAAAATGAAGACTTGATGACAAAAGCAACAGGCTTTGGAAGGCAGCATGCTGTTTTAACATGGCATCTCGTTGTGCTATCAGAAACTAATCTCCACAGTTTACTTCTGAGATGATATCTATTCCAGTCTTCCATCACTCCAGACCTTGTTGATGGTTATCACACGATCTTTGCATCCAGAAGTCATTCATGCCTTCAATGACACTCCATTTTTTTATTGACATGTCTTATCATGCAACTCACCTTTTGTTATAGCCCTACAATGCATCTTGTCATCATTTTATCTCCTTCCGCTTGCCTGTGACCTAATTTGTATAGATGGACACATAATCACCTAAATGTCTGCCACATGAAACATCTTTTTTGCGAAATGCTAATCCTGAAAATTCACTGATCATAATGAAACCATTCTTCGTATTCAAATCAAATTCCCGATTTCTTAAAGTATCACCTCAGGGCTGGTTTCCACTCATGGTCATACTTATTGATTATACAGAAACATTCAACATAGTGTGTCAAATGCCTATTAAGTATTCCCATCTCTGATAACCAAACTTCTATCTTATCATCAACAAATCCACCAGTAACATGCACTACAAACTTGAACTCGAACATTACAAGAAGATTGACAGCACACAGAAGAAAATTCCAACCAGGAAGCTGCTTGAATATCAACATACATGGTTACCAAAAACACACTATGCCATGCAAGAACAATTATGCGGAAACACTAATTGTAGCATATGTTAAGGGCTTTTCTACGAAGTGTCATCTGGAAACTTTAATGACTTATCGTTAACAAATGCACGCAGTTAGAGAATTTGATAGTTGTTTATTAGCTTTAGAGGAAAGTTGTTTCTGGAGATGGGTCATATCTCAAATTTTTATAGGATTTATGTATGAAAGATGATGGTTTACAGACAAAATGCACTTACTAGGTAACTTCAAGTAAAAAGAGAGATATATATGCAGAGCTCCTATCTCGCTACAAGAATCCTTCCAATGGAAGAAAACGAATATTAAATGATGAACAAGGCTGACTAAAGGATGGTATAATGAGGAAGCATTACACAGTCCAGTCTCTTAAAAACAAAAGTTAAATTTCTTAAACCATTTCAAGGCTCTGTTAGTCTAAATATGGCACGTATGAGAGGAAAAAGGACTCATAATTATTTGAAAAAACAATGTAAACAGTATAATCAAGCATGATAACAATAAATAAGATCTACAAGAAACAAAATGCGTGTTTACAAACAGAGGTTATAGGTTGTATTGTGCTACAAGTACAAAAAGGTTCCACGAGATTTAATTTAAACATGAGAAAACGAATTGCAACAATAATTGACAGGTGAAGGTGAAGTCGGATATAATAAAAGAAAGAGTTATTGTTATTGAGAACTACAACAATATACATAAACTTGGACAAAACTTGATAGAACTTGACCCCCATCAAAAGCTAAGCCCTCGTTGCTACAATATAAGTAAAATCAACCACTGATTTGTTGCACATTTTGGTGCTTCAGAGAGGGTGAGCACCTTGATATAGAAAACGGAGAATATTTGAACACCAAAATTCAGAATCTAGGCACATGAGAACCACCAAAAAAGAAAAAAAGAAAAAAGAAAAAAAAAGGGAAATTGCATATAGGATAAATAATGGTACTAATTCAGCAATTCCAAATGAAAAGTTACCTCCGAAACGAAATGATGGGACACGAGACCACAGAGCATCAAAGCCATTGACAGCAGGAAGAATAGGCTTAAACTTTGGCAAAGAGAGCTTGAGGGATCCCTGACGAGGAGTCATAGCACTATTATTCAGGCAAACAAATTTTGGGGCGGATGACTTGATCGGTGGGAGGGCAGAGATTAACGGTGCCCTTTTCAATGTTATAGTTGATGAGCAGCTAGCAGTAATGCACGTCATTTCTAAGCTGATCTGTAGGGAGATAAACAAAACAAGTCTCCTCAAAGTCCACAGGATGATTCTCCTAATCAGGCACTTGTAGATTTTTATCCACCTTAACTGCACCTGCTTGACTTCTACTTTCTACCAATAAGACACTTCCATTACAAACAAGTATTAAAGGTTAATCTCAAAGCAGACAATTCATCAGATGAACCATTCATTTAGCAAATCAGACGGCAGTGGATAAAATGAGAAGAAACTAACATTGGGAGAAACATTGTAGATCCTACAGAATATGTAACCAATTCTGCAAACAGGATGTCATTGCATCTTAGTCGCCTGCGGCCATGCACCACATTCCCATGAAATTTCATGGATCAAGCCAAATAAAGACCAAAAATATTACAAAGGGGGGCTAATTACTTGGACGAGGTGACAGACCAAGAAGAAAATTCAAACTAAGCATCACTTAAAGTTACAATTTATTTTTTCTAAATCCCATTAACAAACTCACACACATTCTCAGCAATCACATTTTCATGTATGGCACTACGAGCTATTGAGTTCCATCAAAATTGCACGATTCCACCCACCATTACCGGTCGCCTTTAAACACTAGGCAAGCACTGGGCGAACCGGTTAGGGGACACAAAATAAAAAGTTCAAACCACATATTTCTAAACACCAAGAAACATAGGAAAGCCTTATAAATACCCTAGACTCATATCTCAACCCAAAAGTCTAAGCGCCAAACAAGGGGTTATCAACCCAAACAGACACACTACATATTCTGTAACGCCACGACCAATATTTGGCTCACCTGGCACGAGGCGTCATTGCCACTACGAACCAAAATCCATAGCAACACAAAATCGTAATAGGGTTTACCTAAGAGAAAATAAGAGGAAGCAATATAATAAAAAGTCCAATCACACCATCCAGTCCACAAATGTTACATTCATAATATTAGGTTATTATACATTACACGATTTCCAAATTCAAGAAATAGAATAGTGCAAAAATCGATCGTTGCAGTCTTCCAGAGTTTGGCCTTAAGGCCCAAAGTACCATAACATGTTCTAAGAAATAAATATTATACAAGAGATCATCATCCAAACACGTCTACTCGTATGCCTTGCCATCCTCAACAGAACCTAAATAAGGACACAATACAAACAAAACAGAAAGGAAGACCCGTGAGAAAAGATTCGCTCAGTAGACCCCAGGTACTGTCATGGGTGGGACATGACATGCTACAATTCTAGCACATGCCATTAGCATGTCACGTCTGACAGTATATTAAAACCCCTTTTTATTTCTTATTGAGTCACAATTAATTCTGCTCACCTCTTTTATTTAAGTATTTTACAAGTTAGTGTCCAACCATGATCTATCCCATCATGTTCTATTGATAGTATTAATTGATGCCACTGCACGTGCTACAGTAGTGATGCCCTACCTCACCAACTAAGACCATATAATAACGTAGGGGATAGGTATATATATACGAGGGAATACCCTTTTCTTATCTAATGCGAGCACAACATAATCTATATATCAGAGGATACCATCCTCTTATCCAATGCGACCACAATATATAATAACTTGCGTGTCCCGATCTCAATAAGCTCGTCTCCGCATGAAGTTGGCCCGCTCCATAGTCATGTCTTCGTTATTCCAAGTTTATAAGTATTTTGATTGGTTTGAGTCACCCTTTGTATTTCAAGGTTGTTAAATAATGTAGTGTCTATTAATATAAAACTACGTGAGTATTGATATTAAGCACTATCGACGCACCATTTTGTTTAGTTACCTATATTCTAGTTATTTATAAGATGTACAGGCTAGCAGGCCCAGGGTGCCATGACCTGTGCATATTCACCTATCTCCAAATTCGCCTCCATCGTCAGTATCAAATCGAATTACGAGAACCTTTACATTGTATCATACTAACCTAAGCTTAGATAATTTGAACACACAAATCACTCCTAAGCATCACAGGCCACAAAACGGTTTCTACAAGACCTGGAGACTCTCACCATGACATATTCGAAAGTAATAATGGGTCCAATACCGCTCTTGGATCCCAAATACTTCACGTCCCAGTATACCCCAACGCTACGCCGTCCTCCGCCACCGACACAGGGATCAACCAAGCTCTTCATATCCAAAACCAAACCGCCCCAACACCACGAATCAAACATCACAATCCGACATCACAGTGCAACCAGAAACACAAGGGAAATCGACAGGAGGGTAGGGTCACCTCACTAGAGAGAGTCGAGTGGAGAACCGGTGGTGGCAGAGAGGTGGCGCGGAGGCGGCTGGCTGCGGGGTGGGCTGGGGCGGTTGGGTCGTCGCTGGTGAGGCTGAGGGAGGTTTGGGAGGCTGGTGAGAGAAAGGGAACGGGAAAGGGGAGGCTGAGGAGAGATGGCTGGTGGCGGCTGGGGTGGTGATATGGGAGAGGAGGCCCGCGGGTGAGGCGGAGGGAGTGGGTAAGAAGAATGGGTTTGGGGTGGCGATGGGCTGGGGTGAAGGGGAGAGGGGAGGATGGGTGGGGAGCTGGTGTCGGTGGCGCAGCGGCGGCAGGAGGCGTGGCGGCGGCCTGGGCTGAGGGAAGTTGGGTGAGAGTGGGGGGAGATCGGTGAAAGGAGGGGGAAGAGGATAAAGGGAAGGTGCGGTGCTCGCGCGTCGTCTCCTGGTTGATTTAAGTTGGATAATTCAAATTTGAGATTCATACCGTTTATTTTTAAACGTATTTTGTAAAAAAAAGTCGTTTATTATCAAAATAATTAGCTCAAAATTAAGGGTCGTTGGAGGGTCTGGTGGAGAAAGAAAAAGGAATTTGATGGAATTTTGTATCGGGGTGGTGGAGAACGAGAGAATGGTACGATGAGATAACTCCTATTTTAGATCAACTGAGACACAGGAAGTGATAGTGATAGAAAATCCAACTTCTATTTATAATTTAATTACGAATTCATATTTATATACTAAAGTTTGTATAATTATTATTAAATTAATATTCTCATATTCTGATTCATTACATATTCTGACCCATAGTCATATAATTCTATAAAATAGAAAAATGAAAGACACCTCTATCAAATAAAATGTTAACTTATTTTTATTTTTATATGGAGACTTTTTATTACAGCGACTCACACATAAGAAACATTGTTACAGAACTTGAAGAATTTCACGTCAAGTAGGGAATTATTAGTCTAGGGTTCAGTCATGGGAAAAAAAAACAGAATGGGGCAGATACAGTGTGAAGTTGAGCGGAGTCATCATTGATGTAGAGAGAAACTGAGATTTGACGATGATTGAGAGAATTTACCTAGGTCTTTCAGTGAACAGGTTTCGCCATGAGAGGAGTGTGGTTGCTGTGGAGGCACAAGATGACAAGGAGATGAAGATGATAAGGGAAGAATTCATGATTGAGTGGGCAGGGAAATGGAAAAGGAAATTGTTTTGGGCCGATCTAGTTGGGCATATGCCCTGCCCAGAACAAGAGGACCAGGCTATGATTATTTATTTAATTTAATTATAACGATTTAATTTAAAATGAAAAAATATATATATGAATTAAATTTTTATAATATTTAATAAAAAATAAATATTTTTTTAGTGACAGTATAATATAATAATTATAAAAAGAGATAATATTAGAATCGTAATTGAACATGATTGATATAATATTTTTTAGATTAAATATTTATTAAAAATAAAAAAAATTAAGTAAATAGAGACAATCCAATAAAAAAATATTACATATATATGAAAAAAGAAAGAGCAGTTTTTTTAATTCTAACGTTAGAGGACTTTTATAGGTATTGGCTCTCAAAAGCTCTTCAATATATATGGAGTTATCCGGTGAGTAGGACATAGATATTATTTTTTCTTCGTCCCAAAAAAAGTATAACATTTTTAATAGATCATTTCAATTAAATTATAACTTTATCCTATTTAGAAATTTTTTTCTCATAAAAATACCAAAACATATTTATTATTTATTTTATATCACATAAACTCACATTATCATTTTTTCTCTTTCTTTTCTTTTTCTTATTTCTCTCACTCAAAAAAGTCAAAAAATAATTTAATCTTTAAATAAAAAATCAACATACATATAAATTATCGTACAAAATCAAATATTATAAATTCGGTTTGGACGGAGGAAATAGTATACTACTAGTAGCATTGGCTAGTTTGAACATTTACAAATTCATATAGTAGAAATTAGAGCATCCATCCACCATGGTAACAATGAAACAAGCATAAAAAGATGATGTAGAAACTAGATTTTGGAGAGGCATAAAATTTTTAGAAAGGGAAGAATTATTGATTATAGATAATAGTTTCATTTGAATTTGAGTTTTATGTGATTTCTTTCCAAAAAGGATGCATGTGACCCATGGAAAAGATATGGTGAAAATGAATTAAGGCTCTCATTATCAACTCTTGCATGTGATTTGTGACCCATGGCTCCTGTGGTATGGAAAGATTTGTGTATTAAGAAGAATGAATGAGGGTTAGGTTTGCGTGATCTTCAGGTTTGGAACATTATTCTGTTCAACAAGATGATCTGGGACATTGAGACAAAGGAGGATAGGTTGTGGATATTATGGATTCATGCTTATTATTCACGATGTTGTGATATATGGAAAGTGCAGGCTAGGATGAATGACTCTTGGGTCTGGAAGGAGATACTTCAGATAAGAGATGCTGTGAAACCATGGAGAGACAGTCCGTGCAAGTCCTCTTCCATGTTATACTCTACCTTGGCTAGTACGAAACCTCTTGTCTCATGGAGTAAGGTGGTATGGAACAAATTTGTATTGCCTCGATATAGTTTCATCCTGTGGTTGTTTGCTCTAAACAAAGCAAAGACGAAGGAGAAGTTGTTGAGCATTGGTTTGTTGGATCAGGATGGGTGTGAATTTTGTAGAAATAGTGTTGATTCAAGGCAGCATTTATCCTTTGAGTGTGACTACACGCAGGCTGTGGGTCAACTTACATGTGGAAAATTGAAGGTGAGATACAGGGTCACTGTTTGGGATGAATGGTTGAATTGGGTTAAAAAGATATCGACAGGAAAAACTGGATATGCAGTGGAGCGAAAAAAGATCTTCCTAACTATGGTGTACAGGATTTAGAGTAAGAAATAGGAGATGCTTTGGAACCGGAGGAAATTATTAGAAAAATCATGTATAGAATCTGATGCTGTGTTTTGTTTTGTTAGTACAGGATAGATGACATTTTTGTATAGGAAGCAAATCTGAGCTATGAGGGTCTCTTGATGTAGAGACAGGATTTTGGGGTTTTGAGCTTGATGAATTAACAGGTTGTGGAACTCTTGCATGTGATTTTTTGGTTGGTGATTCCCCACATTTGACAAGGAGATTAGTACATTATTATGGATGTTTTTTTCTCTACTCAATCTCTATATTAATGGCTTGTTTGGTATGTGGATGGGATACACAGGATAAATAGAGAATAATTATTAATCATTCATTATTTAATATTTGAATTAATTTATTTTAAAAAAACATTGGAATTAATTATACAATCTTGTCTTGTACAAATTATGTTTGATATAAATCAGATTATGACATTAAAATCCAACATTATATTATTTACGTTATGATTGGGCAATGTGCGATGATCGATCGTTAGGCGACACCCTACGACGGAGGCCAACAAACGACACTTAGTAGTCAAGCGGCAGTCGAAGATTGGACGATGATCAATGATCGATGGTCGATAATTGGACAGTTATTACGCGTGCAAAGGGACAAAGAGTTGGGCGACATTGAGCGGATGATAAAGTGTTAGGTGATGTTGGGCGGAGGGTAAATTTGGAATATGGTAAGACAATGGATAACAATTTAATAGTGATATTTAAGTATTTATCCCGATAACTGAGATAATGATAACATAAGTGGATGTGAGATTGATATTGAGATGATTAGTAGGGTTAATCTTTAGATAGGATTAAGAATTTAGATTTATTTTTTCTTTCAAACATTAGATTAATAAGATTAGTTATCAAATCCTCATTAATCATGCATATCAAAGATGGCCTTAGAGTTTGATAAGGATCGAGAATGCAAAATTACTAATGTTACGGGGCTTGAGAATAGTAATATAAGCATCTTATGTCTTATTTTCTCCGTTTGATAAAAATAAAAACATTGACATATATAAATAATAAAGTGTTTATCGTTCACGATGATCAAACATCATTTTATATAAATTTATTATAAAATATTAATTATAATTCAAATTATATATTTTAAATCTGAATCATTAACCTTATTTTTTTACGTTGAAAAAAATAACAAAATTGTTCAAAAAAAAGAAGTAACTTTCTAATTTTTTCCGCGTGAAGGAGTACTTGATTCGAAAAAGATAAATTATTTCAACCCAAGAACAACGGACCACCGACCCGAAGCAGCAGGGGTCATCATCGTCAACTCCATTCCGATCTTCCTCTGCCAGATCGATCCCCTTTCTTCCTCGATCAACCATGCCTTTCTCCTCCTACCTCGGCAGCCGCAGACCCACCACCTCTGTCTTCTCCCACACCCTCCCCACCACCAACCCCAAACACCACCACCACCACCAAGCCCGGCCCAAACCCCGATTTCGCCGCCTCCACCTCCGCGACCTAATCCTCTCCCTTTCCCTCCTCCTCTCCCTCCTCCTCCTCTTCCTCTTCCTCTTCCACTTCCCCCTCTCCCCTTCCCCTTCCCCTTCCTCCCCTCGCGCCTCCCGTCTCCTCCGTCTCCGCCCCCGATTCCGCCGATCCAACACGGTGACAGCGCTGCCCTCGGCGGGGGAGAGGGAAGGGGCGGTGGTGGACGTGACGACGAAGGAGTTGTATGAGAGGATCGAGTTTAGGGACGAGGACGGCGGGGCGTGAAAGCAGGGGGGGAGGGTCGAGTATAAGGGGGACGAGTGGGATGCGGAGAGGTTGAAGATTTTTGTGGTCCCGCACTCCCATAATGATCCCGGGTGGAAGCGGACGGTGGAAGAGTATTACGAGCAGCAGTCGCGACATATCTTGGACACGATCGTGGAGACGCTGGAGAAGGTAGTATTTGTTGAGATGAACTTTAAACTATCTGCTCGGACTTTTGATAGAGTTCGGCTCCTAAAGTGTGTGTTGTTGTGATTGGATGGTGGAGTGGTATCATCTGATGATGCTGTTACCAGGAATGATGTGAAATGGGGTCTGGTATTAGTTGTGTGGAGATGTTGAGGATGCTAGTGAATCTGGTCATTGTGATGTAGCTTGTGTTGCAAGTGGATTGGGATGATACGGACTGTTTGGAGTGGAGTTAAGAAGCGATGAGGTGAATTAAGAGGCTTTGGCGCCTTGTTTGTTGTGAGGTTTCTGTGAGATTTAAGACTTCGGAGCTGCTGTTTTCCATGCTGAAGCAGCTTTGGTGTTTCGGCTTATGTTAAAAGAAGCATTTTTGTTTGAGCTGAGCTGGGTTTGGTTAACTATGGGTTACTTTTCGAACTAGGTTTGTTTCTTAGGGCCTTTTTAGCTGGACTAGAAGAAAAAGCTTTGTGGTTATGACATTGTTTTAGGGTCAAATTTGGTTTTGAGGCATAAATTACAGGCTGCTAAATTAGCTCATTAACATGAACTCTTAAAGTGCTTACAGATCGCTTGGTCAAAGGGCTCATTGTTGAGTTTGATTGTCTTTAGATGTAAGACGAATTGGGCCTGGTACTTGGGTTTCATAAGATACTAGGAGGAAAACATGCTGAAAATGCTAGTTGAATGTGCTCTTGCATGCAGTTGCATGTTTTTCGTGCTTGAAGTTCCCATTTGTTATTGTTTGAGGAGAATCTATATGGTCAACCTAGTTTATGAAGTCCCTATTTGTTCTGTTATCTTGTGAACGATAGAATGTACAATGATGTTGTATTAGGATGATGATAAGACTTAAACATTTTGTGGTAGTAGTAATTAATAAGTGATCCTGTCATCCACTGATGGTTGTTTCAGTTAGTACATACAGATTTAGATTTTTATTTGTGCAGCGTGCAGTTCCTTGCTTTGTGTCATGAAACAGGATGCACTATTAGGTAAAATAACTTGCAACTATTCAACTGTAGGTGGTGATTGATTCGTGGTTGGTTAAACTTGGAACTTGTAGGATGCTCGCCGCAAGTTTATTTGGGAAGAGATGTCATATTTGCAGAGATGGTGGAAGGATGCATCTGAATCCAAGAAGGAATCTTTCAAGAACTTGGTGAGCAATGGACAGTTGGAAATTGTTGGCGGTGGCTGGGTCATGAACGATGAGGTAACTCGAGCTTTTCCCATTTATTGATATAAAGTTTGTTATACACGCAGTAAGTGACTCGATCTCAGAAGTTGTCGGTCATGTACTCACATGATTTATTGTTCTATCTGCAGGCTAATTCGCATTATTATGCTATCATTGAGCAGGTACATTGCTTCAGTATGCATATCTATTGTCCTTTTCAGCTAGTTTTGTTTAATTAATCGATGATTCCATGATAAAAACCCTTTCTGCTTCCGAATGTCAATATCATTTGTCAGCTTTAGCAGTAGGTGCATTCGCGAAATTCAGCATTGTTGTTCGACATTGTTATGCTTGTTTGATCGATGTTGCTTTCTGGTTTGTTTTCATGTATCAGATGACACAGGGAAATATGTGGCTGAATGAAACAATAGGGTTCATTCCAAGAAATGCTTGGGCTATAGATCCATTTGGTTACTCTCCTACAATGGCATATCTTCTGAGGCGCATGGGATTTGAGAACATGCTCATACAGAGGACTCATTATGAACTGAAAAAGGAGCTTGCACGGCACAAAAACCTGGAATTTATATGGCGGCAGAGCTGGGATTTCGAGGAAACTACAGATATTTTCGTTCACATGATGCCCTTTTATTCCTATGACATCCCGCACACTTGCGGACCTGAGCCAGCTGTTTGCTGTCAGTTTGATTTTGCTAGGATGCGTGGATTTATGTATGAGTTCTGTCCCTGGAGAAAGAATCCAGTGGAGACGAACCAAGGCAATGTGCAGGAACGGGCAGAGTTGCTGTTGGATCAGTACAGGAAAAAATCAACATTATACAGAACAAACACGTTACTCGTTCCCCTGGGAGATGACTTCCGCTATGTCAGTGTCGATGAAGCTGAAGCCCAATTCAGGAACTACCAGATGCTATTTGATTACATTAACTCAAACCCGGGTTTGAATGCTGAGGCAAAATTTGGAACTTTAGATGACTACTTCCATGCCCTTCGGGAGGAGGCAGATAGGGTCAACTATTCGCGTCCAGGTGAGGTTGGATCAGGTGAGATTGAAGGGTTTCCATCCTTGTCAGGCGACTTCTTTACTTACGCGGACAGGCAGCAGGACTACTGGAGTGGCTACTATGTGTCAAGACCCTTCTTCAAGGCTGTTGATCGGGTGCTGGAGCACACTCTTCGTGCAACTGAAATGTTGATGGCTCTAGTTTTTGGCCATTGTCATAGAGTTCAGTGTGAGAAGTTGACTACTAGTTTTGCCTATAAGTTGGCAGCAGCCAGGAGAAATTTGGCTCTGTTTCAACATCATGATGGGGT
>LIEC01008497.1:0-11794 GCA_001925005.1 Drosera capensis | reverse complement strand
CGCGTAACTCTCTAAGATGAACGAGATTATTATTTCATCAATAATTAATTTTCTTGTTAATGAAAGTGTTTCTTTTGCTACTTGGGACTTGAGAGGAAGGTACAAAGTGCAACCACCCCATGAATATTAGACCAAAATGTTATGTCCAAACCATGATCATAGGATCATAAAGGATAATTTATTAATGAGTTAATTCCTTTTCATAATAAATGTGATGCTCGGAACATAAATAAAGGCATATGAGAGAATTCCCACGTAGTTCACTATGAACAACTTAATTTTCAAAGGGGGTCATTCCCACCCCACATGATAAACGGCTCAACCAACTGTTTAGTAACAGTTGGTTTAAAAGATCCTCCGCATTTGCGAGCTATTCGGTTAATCAAAAGAAAATCATTCAAGATTTTTTTTTAGAGAAACAGTTTAATTTTCAAATGTAGTACTCCAAATTTTATACAGTCCCATTACATTCTTTTAGGAAATGTAGGACGTTATCAAACAGTTTTATAGGATCAAACAAAAGAACAAGTCCGAAGAGTTATACGGATGGTTATAATTTATTTCGATGCCCCGTTGGTGCTCCAGAAGCAGCGTGGTGGTTATTATAATATTATAAATTGAAAATTTTATATTGAAACTTGAGAAGTTTATATTATAATTTATTCATTGTATATTGTTAAATTTTAGTTATTTAATATATTAAAATTTGATCATATATATTAATCAACTTAAAGCATAAACTTTTTAATTTACGATATAAATCACTAATAAATAATATTTGCAGTAGCGAGTACGTTGATTCAGCATAGATCATTTTATGTCATTTTTCCATATAATAAAATTATCTTAGTCCCTCCATCTCGAAACTATAGCAATGTTTTGAGTTTACATGTGTGTCGATATAAATTTTGATATGCACACATATAACGATTATCAAACGTAATTTTTTATAAATTCATCGTAAAACATCAATGATTATGTAAATTACGTACTTCAACCTAATATATGTTACGTGGCGATTAAACGTGATTTGATATAAAAATAACACTTATATTTATTCGTATAAAATATATACATGTTGTAATAATTATAGAACGGCGGGAATACTATTAATTGGGAATTAAATTGTTCAAAATGAACTTGATGGGATTCTCGTGCTAAAGTTTCATTAAAGAACATTCCCACGTGATAAAGATACTTCTCCAAAAACTATAGATTTTTCATGAGGCTGATCTTAGGCACCATCCAAAGCACGTACAAAATCCCTTTATTTAAGAGAATATTTTTGATGTACAAACTCTTAAATTTATGATCTTTCCCTTCTTGAACCCATGACCTCAAATTAAAAGAGGAACAGTTTATTATTGAATTAATATTTTTTTACCATCTTACTATTTTATGAGATATCCAAAAAAAAAAAAAAAACTCCTAGTATGAAACTGAATAAAAACAAAATATACACAAAACGGAAAAGCACTGAAATGAAAAATGTTCAAGGCTGTTGAACAATAATTAACCAAAGAAAAGGACAAAAACGTAACCTAAACAAACAAAAAGAGAAATCAAAAGGCCACATCATGTGTACAGTACGCACAGACACCTAATGGTACTAATATGCTACTGCTGACGTCATGCTGAGTCCACCTCACGAACTGTTGCGAGGAGGACCATGCACTCTCGGCCTGGGCCGCCCTCCTCCCACTTCTTCTCCATCCATTAATTTATTTATTAGGATTAAGATTACGCTTTTTTCTTCATTAAGTTTTAATTACTTAGGTAGTAGCATTATTAATTGGCACCACAGTGTATATGGATCGATCATCAGCGATGGACAATCCACCCTTTCAACTATGATAATAAATACTGTAAATTGGAAATTTTTCAGTCAAACTCGGCTAAATAGTAGTAAATGCATATTTAAAAATGGTACTTAATTAAGCCTAGTGATTAGACCTTGGTGACAATTAGGGTTAGGTTTGTATTAATTTCTTAATTAATTGAACTGGAGGGCCATGTCGTCCCCACGCCCACCACTACATTGATTTGGATTTTTAAAAAAAAAATGGTTTAGGATAAGGGGCTTAAATTTGTAGAGGTGAGGTACTTCCTATGCACTGGCTTATGTGATTGTAACAAAACATGAGATCGAACACACCATTTACAGTTTTCAGCACACTCCTTTCATCTTGTAGCAGTGGCCACGAACCAATGAGATATTACACTAATATTGTGTTTGGATGGAAGGAACGATTTAGGAAAGAAATCCAATAGGATATTTCTTAGGAATCAAGAAGGTAATGTAATAGGTAGTTTCATTATGTGTAGATGTGTTTGGATAACTATGGAATGAAATTCAATGAAAAAAAAGAAAGAAAAAAATTACAAAAAATAAAAAGGAACCTTTCTCTCTCATGGGCTCAACCCGCATAGGTTCCTTTAGCAGTCGCAAATCAATCAATCGTTTCACAAATCCAACTTTCTAGTTTGAGTATATGGTGTTCTTCGGAGCAAGAATCACCAATTTGCAATTACCCGATTGTTCCTCATATTCAATATGTTTTAAGGGTTTAGGAGTTCTTAAAATTTGAAACGGTTTGGTGGGAAAAGATTCGAAATTGTTGATGTAGAGGAGGAATTTGACAAAGAACGTGTATCATACTAGGCAAAATATATACGTACTGTTCGGTTTATAAAAAAAAACATTTTGTCGTTTATTTTCGAAAGATAAGTAAAAATATATGTTTTTTCGTGTCAATATTTGATGCACGTTTTATATATATCATTCGTATTATATGTTTGATATAAATGTCAATATTTTTTTCTTTGAATGATTAATTTTAAGTTTATAACTTATTTACTTAGATATTTGATTGGTTTGTTATTAAAATAATTAAAATAATATAAAAGATTTTAAATTCACATACTCCATTAATAAAATAATGTTTCATCTTAAGAGAACCAAAATGTATTCGAAGGAATTATAAATTAGAAGTAATGTGAAACAACAGAAGCTGCTTACGTTGAAAAATATTCCATATTTTGTCATTATTGTGGCTGACCAGCAGTATCATTTTCTCTTTCTCTCACTTATCAGGATATATTTAACTTTCTGTATGACAATGTCTAAATATATAGATTATCTTCTATTCTTATGAAGTGAGTTTTATTCTATCTAACTCAATTGTTTTGTTAGAATACTATTTTGGAAGAACTACTCATTTTTAAATATTAGTTTGTTAAATTTTTAGATGATATATGAATATTATTATCGATTCATAGATCTGACTTTCATATAAATTTAATTTTATCATGATATAAATTGAATAAAATATGCGAAAATATTACCCGTATTTTTTATAATATGACGTATTATACTCGTATATATATGTATCGTATCTTTGACGTATACCTTTTATTAGCAGTTTTTTAATCCCTAATTTTTTTGATCCTCACATAATATACACGTAAAATACTCGTGATAAATACTCGTACCGTATTTTTGTCGTTCATATTTTATTAACTATGATATTCATTGATGTGATATTGGTTCATGATATGTAGTGAACTTGATAGTCGGGAGTGCGTCGCGATTGTGAATCGAAGATGCATGAGAGCAGAGAAGCAGAGGAAAGGGAGAATAGGAGAGAGGGGGAAGATGATGAACAGAGTTTCATTCCTATTCCAACCTGAGTGGCCTATTCCTTGCCCTTGGAGACAGAATATGATTCCTGATTTTTGCAGGAATATGATTCATGGGACGATCAAGTATTCCGGCTAAGAGAGCAAGTCAAAATAACTTTTTTCGCATAAACCCAGAACACACCATTCCATTCCTCCCCCTATTCCAACGAACCAAACGTCATGACATTAATAAATTAGTTCTAAAAACACAAGGTACTAGTTCTGTAGAATAAAAAGAGATTATATCTAATCAAAAATAAAAAGATGAAGAAAACACAAAGGACATTTAGAACTAATCTTTTATCTTATCTAATACAATACAATACAATACGATACGATATAACATAATATATAATATATTATCCACATCTTTCCGACCGAATGTCATGGCGTCCGATGGGTTGTCACCAATTTTAATATTAAAAGAAATATTTATAAAATGAATCAAAATTTCAAAAATATTTTACGAAATAAATCTTTTAACGCTTTAATCTTAAACAAATATTTATAAAATGAAAAAAAGAAAATTTAAAAAATATTTCATAAAATAAAATTCGCAATACTTTAATATTAAATAAATATTTATAAAAAGAAAAAAAATTAAAATATTTACAACATAAATTATATTCTTTAACTAATCAACACAATCTACTAATGCAAAAATTGAAAAATAAAAACCATTTCAAGGTGAAATCTAGACAAAACGGAATAAGAATAAAATCTAGAGTATCTAATATCTTAATAGAACTCTAAATTTGTAATTAAAAAAAGAAACACTTAGCCAAACAAAATCTATCTAAATCTAAATCAAATGAAACTATAGAAATCATAACTATTCGAGGATAACAATAAACAATATTACCTAAAACTATAATAAGTCAAAAATATTACAAAATATACATGTGAAAAAATAATATGAAAAACATATCATTCAAAAGTATGGAATTGCTTAGACGCTTTGTTTCACAAACCTCGCACTTTATTTCATGGAAACTGTAGGAACTATTCAGACGCTCTATTTATTTCATGGAAGCCTGGCACTGTTTGTTCCGCGAAGGATGACGATATACACCGACGACAAGGGACATATGTGCAATATTTGATCCTAGGGTGCAAGTGAAGGCAATGACGAACGACGATTAGATTTAGGGTTATATTTAGGATTATAATTATGGTTGGGATGATTATTATAATTTATAATCTATTATAATAAATTCTTTTCATATTGTAATTGAGGGCAAGTAAGATCATGATTTGAATTTATGAACCAATTGGTAATAAAAATTTTGTCATTATAAATTAGAAGTAATGTGAAACAACAGAAGCTACTTACGTTGGAAAATATTCCATATTTTGTCATTATTGTGGCTGACCAGCAGTATCATTTTCTCTCTCTCTCTCACATCAGGATATATTTAACTTTCTGTATGACAATGTCTAAATATATAGATTATCTTCTATTCTTATTCTTATGAAGTCAGTTTTATTCTATCTAACTTAATTGTTTTGTTAGAATACTATTTTGGAAGAACTACTCATTTTTAAATATTAGTTTGTTAAATTTTTAGATTATATATGAATATTATTATCGATTCATATCACTAGCTAAGCTATGCAATTTATTGCCCAAACTCCTATTCACCACTTCCGTCTGGTCGTCCGTCTCTGATTGATGAGACGAACTAAACTACAGGTTGGTCCCTAATAATCGCTTGAGAGTATGAAAGAAATGACTCATAAACTTGAAGTCTCTGTCGAACATAATGGTCTTTGGAACCCCATGCAGTTTAACAACATCTTCAAAGAACAACATTAATATCTTGTTCGTAGCACAGAAATGAGCCATCCTCTAAAACATACCAACAACAAAGATGATCGAATCTTTGTTTCTCTCCGTGGGTGGTAACCCCAACATGAAATCAATGCTGACATCTTCCCATGGGACTATCGGCATCGATAGTGGTGTATACAACCCGATATTGCTTGTTTTCATCTTAGCTACATGACATGTTCTGTACCTGTTCACAAAACACGTCAAGTCACGCTCCATTCGTGGCCACTAAAAGCTATCTCAAACCAAGGGTAGTGTCTTATCAACGCCATTTGGTGTCATTCGGGTCACAAAGGTTCCACTGTACATAGGTTTTGGTATCTCAGAAGGTAGATTTGCTACCGTTTATGCTAACCCAAATGTGGATGGTTGAGTAAATACAATGTGTTGAATGTCTCGAGATGGAGTTGCTTGTTGTGCCTCAACTGCTACTTGGTTGAAGTCGTCTGCATCCCTTGTCTCAGCTACAGTTTTGGTTAGCTCTTCTGTAGTTATGGGGGTTCCTTTGGATAAGACTTCAGCTACAGGCGAGTCTTCCTCAATGTCAGGGAGTTCTTCTGTGGTTTGTTGAGTGGCTTGTCCTTCAGCTGGATCATCATGTGCCTCTTCTGCTACAAAAGCGATGATCACTGGTGTTTCTGCTATAGATTCATCGGCTGAGGACTCAACTTGACCTTCTTCTATAATTACTGGTGCTACAGGTTCCTCAACTGTTGGTTCCACAGTATTCTCCATCATAGGAGCCTCTTGTTCAGCTGTGGTCGTCTCTGCTTCTGCGAGATCATCTATAAGTTCTTCTGCTCCAGGAGTCTCTGTTGCTACGATCTCGGCTGTTGTCATCTGAACTTACACTCCTTCTTCTGTAACTTGATCAATGATCTCATCATCATCATCATCCTGCTGATCATCAGGATGTTGTGGAGTATCATCATTATCACCATCGAATGGCTGATGTTCTCTTAGGTCAGGTTTGGAGATATAGTCATATATCTCCTCCTCAGTTGTAGCTTGGACATGTTTGTTTAAGATCTTTTGCAGCTTCACCTCGACTGTAGGTGAGTTTACAAACTCAATAAGTCTAAGGATTGCATGCCTTAGCTTGGTTGTCTTCAGGGTAGAGTCCTTGAATTCCAGGGTCCCAATGATGAGGATGTGTGCTTCCTTTGGTCTTGTTGACCTACTAGCATTCTGCTTCTTGTGAACTTGAGCCATTTGATAGATATCTCCTTCAGTCATTCGAGTGATGTCCCCAATTAGAGTTTGTGATTGGTTTGGATTTATTCTATACAACGTCTTTGGCCCTTGAGGAATTAACTTTGGTCTTGATGACCGTGTTGTTCTTCCGGCTCTGGTTGGCCTCTTGATTGGCAGTTTGTGTTGTGTCATAAATTCCTTAATCATTTCTTCACTTAGGGACTTCTAATTCATCTCAGCTTGTTTTCTTTCAGCAAGTAGTTGAGTGTCTATGGCTTTCTTTTGCAGTAGAATTTCTTCTACTGCTTTTACCGTCTGTATGACTGTGTCAATAATCTTCTCATGAGAAGGTCTTTCCTGAGTTGTTGATGTTGTTGTTATACATATTGCGGTTACATGTGTTGGTTGGTCTTTTACAATTATTGTAGTGTCCATTCCACTGCTGATGAATTGAACAATTGCTATTGTTGTTGGCTCTGCTACAAGAGGTCAGATTGTGAGAGAAGGTACAACAGAGGTAATCTGAGCGGGTTCAATCTGCAAGGCTGATAGTTGGCCTCTATTGCTTTTATTTCTCCATGAGTATAGCCTTCTGCAATCAGCTTCTGTCTAAACTCTGCTCGAGGTCCTTTCCTAATTTCTTGAAAGCTTACTTAAGCTTCCAATATCAAGTTCCTCAGGTTTTCATCTGCTCCGGCCTTTAAGAACTGAATTGCCATATCCGCATCATGGAGTGCAGTAATTTCTGGTACCTTAGGTAGGATTTTTTAGGAAGATGGCTCAATAATTTGTCTAGTCTGTACTATTACAGGTTGCTCAATAGCTTGTCTAGTCTGTACTATTATAGTTTGTGTTTCCTCCTCCTCCATGGTGACTGGTTCTACAACAGGTTTATCCGACGCAGTTTCTTCGTCGACAGTCTACACAAGGATGTTTCTCCTTGTTACTCTTGGTTGCTTCATTTTTGGTTGAGCTGTCATCTTTTTGATCTTCTTCTTTGCTGATCTTGTCTGTACTGCAATAGTCTACACTACTGCAGTGGTCTGCTTGGGTTTTCATCTAGTCTGTACTTCTACATTCTTTGATGGATGGTCTGCATGTTTGACTATGGTCTTCACTGCTGCTGCCTTTCTTGTTAACCCAATAGATAGCTTGCCTATTTTCTTTACATCAATCTGTTTGGCCGTGTTACATGGCCTTTTTTTCCTTCTCAGAAAGCTTCAATTTCTATTTCATAAGGATGTTGATTATCCTTCCAAATAGTGGTTAACTAGCTTGTACTACTTCGGCAAGTTAGTACATGAGTAAACTTGCCCAGTTGACTCTGGTTTTTGTAAGAATTGCGCACATGATTTCCTGCTAATCAGTTATAATCTGATCTTTGTTGAATTCCCTAAAAAAGGATGACCTTTTTCAAGATGTTAGCAAGTAGCTTGTGCTCCTTTGATAAGAAATTCTTCATTGTTCTTATCCCTTCATTCCACCTTTCTTGGCTTAGCATTGCTTGCCTTCCCAATGTTACAACGTCTGGTGGAATGACCCTTGAATCTTTATTTGGAAGATTGAAACATTGTGCGAAGTCGTCTGGTTTCACGAAGATTGAAATCCCCCTTGCAGTAGAGGTATATGAGATAAGCTGCAGGTTGTTTGCAACATGCACTGTTTTGATGAAGTCCAATACTTCATCATCATAGATCCTGCTTGTATGTTCACATAGGAATTTTAGTCCAGCCTCTTCAATCAGGTCAGCTATGTCTTTGACCTCATCTGATTCATTGCGTATTATATTGAAATCGAACACGATGCAGGTTTGTAGTTCGATCTTTCTTGTAGGACTCTTTTGAGATTCAGAGGGTTTAAGGCTTTTTTTGGATAAGCTTGATGGAGTGTTGGCCATTTTCAAAGAGACTAGAAAGAATTGTAGTGTTTAGAAATTGAATTTTGAAGTATTTTCTAAAGGTTAGGGTTTAGATTTCGTGCAGTAGAGCGCTCGAGAGTTTAAAGAGAGAGAGTTATAGCGTTGTTAGAGAAAGAGAGAGTATATTAGATAGAGAAGTGATTTTCTAATTGAAAATTTGCAGTTTTTATACTCGTTTGGAAAATATGACAATTGACCGTGCTTTTCTAGTCGTTACGCAGTGTCAGCAATTATTTGACCGTTTACAAATAGATGTAGTTTACTAAAATAGATGTAGTAGAGCAATATTAATTCTAGTCTGCACTGTACATATTGACTAAGCAATAGAGGAGTAGAGCAATATTGATTCTAGTCTGCACTGTACATATTGACTAAGCAGTAGAGGAATAGAGCAATATTGCTAGTTTGCATTTTTCATAAATAATGCTAGTCTGCTTTCTACACATGCAGTAAAACAGTAAAACATTTCTGTCAGTTTCACTATTTTAAATCAAGTATACCCAATTCTTCACGAAATTGAATAAACTTGCTTTCATCAAGAGGTTTTGTAAAAATGTTTACAACTTGTTTTTCTGATGGAATGTATTCCAATTTAATATGATCTTTCTGCACATGATCTCTGATAAAATGATATCTGACATCAATGTGCTTGGTTTTTGAATGAAAAACTGGATTTTCTGGAATAGCCATTGTAGACGTGTTGTCACAAAATATAGAGGTTTTCGAAAATATCATACCATAGTCTGCAAGTTGTGACCTCATCCATAGTATTTATGCAGCACAGCTTCTAGTAGTAATGTATTCACCTTCTACAGTAGAGGTAGACATAGTAGTCTGCTTCTTGTTGAACCATGATATCAATCTTACACCAATGAATTGACATGATCCACTTGTACTCTTTCTGTCAACTGTACATCCTGCAAAATCTGCATCTGAAAAACCTATCAGTGTAAAATCTGATTCCCTAGGATACCATAAACCAAGATTTGGAGTTCCTTTGAGATATCTTAGGATTCTCTTTACTACAATGTAATGAGATTCATTGGGATCAGATTGATATCTTACATAGACACAGATTGCATATTGAATGTTTGGTCTGCTTGTAGTAAGGTATAATAATGACCCTATTATCCCTCTATAATTGTTTGATTTATTTTCTTTTCATGTTCATCTTTATCTATTTTAATTGATGTGCTGATAGAGGTTTTCATATGACTAGCACTTTCTAAGCCATATTTTTAATTGTGTTCTTTAAGTATTTGGATTGATTTGAAAAGATTCCACTTTTTAATTGTTGAACTTACAGTCCTAGGAAATATTTTAGTTCCCCATTAAACTCATTTGAAATTTGGATTTCATTAGTTCTGCAAATCGTTCACAAAGCTTATTATTATTGCAACCAAATATAATATCATCAACATAGATTTGCACTAATAATATATGTTCTTTATACTTCTTTAGGAATAGAGTGGTATCTATCTTACCTCTTTCAAATTTATTTTCTCAAAGGAAAGTTGAGAGGGGTTTCATACCATGCCCTAGGTGCTTGTTTTAGCCCATATAATCCCTTGTCTAACCTATATGTATGCTCTGGATATTCATAGTCCTCAAAACTAAGAGGTTGTTCAACGTAAATTTTCTCTTGTAGCTTTCAATTTAGGAATGCACTTTTTACATCCATTTAATAGACTTTAAATCCTTGATATGCAGCATAGGCAAGGAACATTCTTATGGCTTCTAATCTTGCTACAAGGGCAAAGGTTTCATCAAAATCAATCTCTTCCTCTTGTGAGTACCCCTTAGCAACTAATCTAGCCTTGTTTCTGATGATTGTTCCATTTTCATGAGATTTGTTTCTAAATACCCATTTGTAGCATACAACTAGATAGTTTTTGGGTGTTGGTGTGAGATATTATATCTTATTTCTTTCGAACTCATTTAGTTCTTCTTGCATAGTATCCACCCAGTTTGGATTATTTAGAGCTTCACTTATTACCGGTGGTTCTATTTCAGATATGAAACAGGTAGACAGGTATTCTGCATTTGTTACCCTTCTAGTTTGCACAGATGCATTCTTATCTCCTATTATGTCCTCTTGTGTATGTGCCTTAATCCATCTTTTTTTGTCTTGTTCATTAGTTTCCAATTGTTGTTGAGGTTATTCTTTTGCCTCTGTTGCAGAAGTGTTATTGTGTGCAGATGACTCTTTCTTGTCTGCAATCTTAATGATCTCTTCTGCAGCCTGTTCATTGCATGCACATTCCTTATCAAATACATTTGCATCCCTTATGAATGTTTCTTTTTCTTCAAATGATACATAAACTGACTCCTCAACAGTCTGTGTTCTTTTATTGTATACTCTAAACGTTTTGCTGTTTGTTGAATATCCTAAGAAGGTTCCCTCATCTGTCTTAGGATCAAATTTCTATAGATAGCTTTTATCATTGTTGTGTATATAGCATATGCATCCAAAAGCATGAAAGTATTTGACACTTGGTGTCTTTCCTTTGCACAATTCATAGGGGGTTTTCTTATAAAGTTTGTGAATTGTGCATCTATTCTGAGTATAGCAAGCTGTATTAACTGCTTCTACCTAGAAGGTTTAGATAAGTTTGCATTAGAAAGCATTGTCCTAGTTACCTCTATGAGTGTTCTATTCTTTCTCTCAGCCACACCATTTTGTTGGGGTGTTCTAGGTGCTGAGAAGTTGTGTTTAATTCTATGATCATTAAAGTAGACATCTACTCCTATCTGATCAAATTCAGTACCGTGATCATTTTTAATTGTGATTATTTCTATTTCTTTTTCATTTTGGATCTGTCTAAGGAACCTTATCAGCAGACTACATGTTTCACTCTTTTTATGTAAGAATATTATCCAAGTATATCTGGAGTAATCATCTACTATAACTAGAGTGTATCTTTTTTTGTTTAAGCTTTCCACCTCAACTCGACAAAAAAGATTCATATGTAACAATTCAAGAGTCTAATTGATTCCAAGGAGTTTAAGGGTTTAAAACTTGTCCTAGTTTGCTTTCCTTCCTGACATGGTCTACATAGTTTGTCCTTTTTGAATTTTATTTGAGGGATTCCTCTTACTAGGTTTTCTGAGGATAGTCTAACTATAGTTTTGAAATTAAGATGAGATAATCTTTTATGCCATAGCCAGTT
>LIEC01008492.1:0-59340 GCA_001925005.1 Drosera capensis | reverse complement strand
GAGTCTTTATCTCTATTTCAGGTGTGATGATTTATCAGGAGCAGTTCTAAAAGCAATATAATGAAAGCACTAAATTGACACAGAGTTTATACTGGTTCAGACACTCGATATCAAATGATAATCGAGAGCTTAGTTCAGTCTTCCCTTAGTGACCAGTGTAGTCAGCCTAAGAGGGAAATATCACTATCTTATTGTTTTTCACCTTAAAAGAAAACTCCCTTTCACAAGCTTTCTAACTTGTATGAAGGTAGTAGATCCTAGATCTTTGCACAGCTTTGAGTCTTGAGCTCTACTGCAAGATTTGTTCTTCTACAAACTAGTGATATTTCTCTTCTCTGTATCTTCTCGATTCAGCTCACTTGAGTATACCTTTTAATGTGTATTACTTTTCACGCTTGCCTGTTTCTTACACAATTTACACACACTTCAATGAGCTTCAACGGTTCCCTTTTATATGGCTGAAGGAACGAACCTTTCTTGTATACAACCCACTGTTCCTAAGGGTCACTTTCCCACTAGTGTTTGACACCATCTCGTTTTCAACGCTGGTATTCCACTATCCTCAGTTTTCGTGCCGTTGCTACTTTAATTTAAATCTCCACTTGATTGACTTCAAACCTTAGACCTCATGCTGACAATCATCTCTACTGCAATCCAGCCTTGTCTGCACACAGTCTCTACTACAACATCTCGTCTACACACAGTCTCTGCTGCACTATCTCGTCTGCACAGTCTGATTCCGTTTTATGCCTTGCCATCATGGTCTTCGTCTGCAAGCTCAGTCCTTCTTGTGAAGCCTTCAAATCTTTTGTTGTTTGTACATATATTAGATGTTCATCTAAAGTCCTTGTAGAAGTATGCATCAGCTCTCTGCATCTGCAACCGTCTGCACTTCTACATCTGACCTCAACTGCAACTCCCTACTTGACTTCTAGCCTAAACTGTCTAACTATATTACAATATATACATTTTAGTTTGTTACATCAATTTCTATACAAATGGAGGGATTACACATTCCTATCGGTCCTCTTACTAGGTTTTCCGAGGATAATCTTGCTATGGTTTTGAAGTTAAGGTGAGCTAATCTTTTGTGCCACAGCCAGGTTGTTTCTTCAGTTTCTTTGGTGTAGAAACAAGTTATTTGTTCTAGCTGTGATGAATCAAAGTCTACTGCATATATGTTTCCTTTTCTAATTCCTAGTAATTTGAGTTCTTGTATGATTTTATCTTTTACTTGGCATGTATCATGAGTAAATGACACATCATAATTTTTATCACACAATTGAATAATGGATAGCAGGTTATGTTCTAAGCCCTTAACATAAGCAACATCTCTAAAGATTAAGAAACATGTACCAAGGGTTCCATAACCTTTAGTTGTACCTACCTTTCCTCCTCCAAATATGACAAGAGGTCCTTGTTCTTTCCTGAAGTCTTCAAGATTGGATTTGTTTCCTGTCATGTGTCCTGAGCATCCACTATCCAAGTACCATATTCCCTTTTGCTTTTCCTGCAATGAAAACATAGAGAGCTTGTACATGGTACCCACTCATTTGGGTCCTTAATGGTTAGCTTTTGGAATCCACACTTGAATTATCTTCTTGTGTGAGTTCCAGCATTCAAATGATTTATGGCCGATTTTGTCACAGGTAAAGCAGTAGACCTTTGGTCTTATGCTTCTTAGTGACCTGCTCCACTTAGTCTGCTGCTCTTGACATAAGCAAGTGTGTCTCATATATGGTTTTCTCAAAGTTGATCTTGAG
The DNA here is from genome assembly GCA_001925005.1 of Drosera capensis. NCBI lineage: Eukaryota > Viridiplantae > Streptophyta > Magnoliopsida > Caryophyllales > Droseraceae > Drosera > Drosera capensis. The sequence continues at coordinate 57,577 of LIEC01008492.1, read as the reverse complement.
AAGTTATTCCATACTGAGTAGTTAGGTGTATGTTGAGCTTCATAAGACCTTCTCTAAATTCCCTTTTAGAGTTTCTTGCCTTATGCTTTTTATTATATTTATCATACGCATGTGCTGGTAGTCTGCTCCAATTCCTTTGAGGTTGAGCAGTAGAGATCTTACTTTACGGTAGAGATCTCTTGAGAATATTGGTTTTTCTCAGTATTGGTAGTGCAACAGAGCTCTTGCTGTGTTGCATAGTTTGTGCAGCAGAGCGTTGGTTCTTATGCACATATGCTGGTGTAGAGACATTCTTCTTCAGTACTCCTACTGCAGTAGGAATGTTCTCTTTCTGCAAAACTTTTGTAGTGGTCTGCTCAACTTCCTTGGTAATGACCATTTTACCTGCTTTATTGTTCAACCAGTTATTTTTTATCATGGGAGGATTGACCTGTATTGATTAATTTTTGCAGATCTAAGGTTTTGCCATTCCAGGAATCTACCTGCATTTGAAGCTCAGTGTTTCTGAATGTAAGTGTTTCCACTACTGTATTGAGAAGTTTCACCTTTTCATTTGCTTCCTTCTGCTTATCTTGAGCATTGATTAGACTATTGCTAGTCTCCTCATTTAAATTGCATTTCTGTTTGAGAATTGCAATTTGCTTAAGATTTTCTTTATTTTCCTTAAAAGGGAAATAAAGCTTTCAGAGCTTTCTTAAAGTGCTTCCTTCAATTTCTCTATGGTGGCCTCTGAGTCAGAGAGATCAAATACCTGCTTTTGTTCATCTTCTTTGGTCATAAGACATAGCTGAGCATTTGACATGATATCTTCATCATCAGAGTCTGTGTCACTCCATGTCTTTGCTGCATAAGCCTTGCCTCTTTCCTTTCTCTGAGAGGTGACCTTGTTGTGGTCCTTCTTGAACTTAGGTGCAGACGAGTCTTGAGTTGGTCGTCTGCATTGAACAACAAAGTGTCCTGGTTTGCCACAGTTGTAGTAAACTTCCTATTCTGCATCTTTCGTTTTTGAAGGAAAGTTCTTTTTGAAGGTTCTCTTTTTAAATAGCTTCTTGAACTTCTTTCCTATTAGTGCCAGTTCTTCTGATAGATCTTCTTCACTTGCAGACGAGGTATCATTGTTCTTCTCTTCTACCATGGATTTCAAAACTCTCTCTTGAGTTTTGAAGGCCAAGGTTTTCTTTCATGCATCATCAATCTACTTCTTCTACTCAACTTCAAGATTGTAGGTATGCAGAACACCATACAGTTGAGCCAGGGATATCTTTGTTAGATCTCTGGATTCTCTTATAGCTGTTGTCTTTGTGTTCCAGATTTCACCAAGAGATCTCACAAACTTTAGGTTGACTTCCTTGTTTTCGAAAGTCTTTCCTAAGGTTTTGAGATTGTTGATGAGAACATTGAATCTTTCAAAGAAGGTGGTCAGATTCTCATCAGATCTCATTGAGACCAGTTCGTATTATTGTATCAATACATCTTTTTTGTTTTCCCAAATCTTATTGGTTCCCTCGTTTCTTAGCAGTAGAGCTTCCCATGCTTCATTTGCTGTCTTGATATGGACAACAATTTCAAACATGTTGTCATCCAAAGATTTGAATATTTGATTTAGAGCTTTTCTTCCAACCATCTCCAGATCCCAGTCTTCTCTAGACCAGAGGGATTTTGGTCGTTGTACCTCTCTTGTTGAGTCCTTTGGATCTAGCATCATTGGAATAATTGGTCCATCCAGGACAATGTCTTGCATCCTTTCATCAATTGAGTTGAGATGTGCAAGCATTCTCAGCTTCCAGTGGTTGAACTTGTCAAAAGTGCAAATTGGAGGTTCTCCACTGTTGAAACATTTAGGGAACTTCACACAAACAAACTATTGTTTGTTGATGATAATCTTCACACAAACAAACTATTAGTAACTTCTTTCCAAATAGAATATGTGACCTTTTCTTTCCAATAACGGTTAAGTCTGAAAATTCAGGCTCTGATACCAATTGTAAGGTTCGAGTTTCAGCCTAAAGGGAGGATGAATAGGTTGTCTAAGACATTAATGGCCTTTTTATGCAGAATACTTGTTCGATACAGACTACTCAGGTAGTCTGCAAATGACAATTGGTAGTCTGCAGTAGGGATTTGTAACTCTTTGAGTTTATCTCTTTTTGGCTCTGATGATTTGTTAGAAACAAATCTAAATATCAATGCAGTAAAAGCAATAAATAGACACAGTTTTTATACTGGTGCAGACACTCGATATCAAATGATAATCGAGAGCTTAGTCGAGTCTTCCCTTGGTGACCAGTGTAGTCAAGCCAAGAGGTGAGTATCACTATCTCCTTACAAGAAACTTTCTTTTTACAAGTTATCTAACTTGTACAAAAGATAAAGAACCTAGATCCTTTGCACAAATCCAAACTCGGGACTCTACTTCAAGACTTGCTCTTCTGCAAACTAGTGACACTTACAACTGTATCTTCTCGATTTGGCTTTCTTGAGTAATCTCTGAATGTTTAAATTGTTTGCTTTCTTTGCCTTTCAATCCTTGTTCAGCAGCTCTTCTCAATAAACTTCACCGGTTACCTTTTAAAGATTCAAGGAACGAACCTATGGCAGACAATGCACTGTTCCTGGAATGACACTTACGCACTAGTGTTCCCCACCATCTCGTTCCTGATGTTGGCAGTCCACTATCCCCATAATTTGTGCCGTTGCTACTTTAAATCAAATCCCCGATTGACTGACTTCTGACCTTTAACCCAACCATCAATAACCATCCTCTCCTACACTCAGTCTACTGCAACCTTCAGTTTATACTTAGTCTCTGCCGCAACCCTAGTGTGCATCCCATACTGCAACCCTAGTCTGCACCCAGTCTCTATTGTAACTTTGGTCTGCATCCAGTTCTGCTACACTTTGATGCATTCTATGTTGATCCTCGTCTGCAAGCTCAGTCCTCAGATCCTGGAGACTTTGACATCTTTTGTTTCTTATCAATGCAATAGTTGTTACTCCAAAGTCCTCTATAGAAGTCTGCATCTTGTGGTCTGCACAATTTATCTATACATCTGCAATCGTCTTCTCACTGGCATCTAACCTAGACTGCAACTACTTACTTGATTTCTAAACTGAGCACTCTAACTACATTATAACTAATAGACCTAAGTTTTGTTACATCAATTTCTTTACGAATGGAGGGATTGCACATTCTTGCCATACTTACTTCAGAATCTTGTACTGTTGCTGTCTGTACCTCAAACTTTCATTTGAATGACTTCAGACTTTTGACCCCACCCTAGCAACTATCTCTGCTGTAACTTCCAATCTGTATCTAGTATTAAAAGACCTAATCTGCACTATGTAATCCTAGTCTTCACCAAGTCCCTGCTACAACCTTAGTCTGCACTCAGATCATGCTTTGCTATGTTGGTCCTCGTCTGCAAGCTCAATCCCGAATCCTGAAACCTTTGAATATCTTTTGTTGTACATTAATTCCTTAGCTGTTTATCCAAAAACCTCTGTAGTAGTCTGCATCTGATGGCTTACACAATGTTCATCATTTGTAGCCGTCTACTCCTCGGCATCCATCCTAGAGTGTAACTATCTACTTGTTTTCTAGCCTAACCATTCCAACTACATTATGGGTAATACATCTCAGTTTTTGTTTCATCAATTTCTATATAAGTTGGAGGGATAACACAATCCTATCAAACACCCTCCGAGGACGTCGGGCTTTTCTGGTGGGGGTGATCTGTCGGACCCTCGCTAACTATATACTAGACCGCTTGCATTGCGATGCTCCCATAAATGCAAGGCTATGAGCGAAGCGAAGGCAAAGGCAAAGACATGCGAGGCATGATTAGCATGGTTTTTGGACTTAGATGCGAACGTGTGGCTTTCTAAGGACCAACGCACATTATGAGATTCCTAAGTGAAGGAAAAGGAAGAATGAAGGTATGTGTCCTTGGCACCATGCTAAGTTCAGCTTGGGTTGAAATCCTAAACGGATAACTGAACTACATGAGGAGGGGCAAGGGTTGCTCTTGTTGAATGGGATTTTGTCTGTTATCTACTATAGGGAGTAGAGGTTTCCTAAGACTAAGGCAAGTCAATGTTGTTATGATTGTTCCCCATGCTAAGTGCAAAGCTTGTGGGCTTGCTTGAGCGTTTGAATGATGAACGACACGTAGGTTTGATGGTGGACAAAGACAAACGTGAATCGAGATCGTTGCGAACGAAATATTGAGTCGGGCTTGCAAAATTCGAAATCCAACTTGAGGGTGGCAGTTTGGACAGGCCTAGTACAAATGCTAAGATGGAAAAGCCCAATCAATTAGGGTGGAATGATTGGCAAAGTTGGAAACGAATCTTACAAGAAGATTTGTGAAAGATATTCTCGAAAGATAAGCTCAAGAAGATTAGGAGGATCAAGAAGATATCGCGGGGAAAAGCTTTGCAAAAAATATTGTGGGGTAAAGATATGATTCTTGGTTATAAATTATGGGGTAAAGATATGATTCTTGGTTATAAAATCTGTTTTTGATGATATTTTTCGTGTGATATCTTTACGGTGTAAAATTTTTTTAGCGTTGTCTATAAATAGAGCCTTGTTAGAGATACAGATCATATCACAATTGTTCGTGAAGAGATCTGCGTGCTCGAACTGAAAACTCCTTTGTTGTAATCGGGTTTATAATAAAGATTGAGAGGAATTCCTGTAAACGTTGTACGTGCTTACGTTTCGTGATATCTTTCTTTTATGTGTGCTTTGTGATGTGCGTGTGTGAGTTTAGTGATCAAGACGTGATCTTGATTGAGAGTTGACTAACGGATTCGCACAGAATAAGGCTGCACAGGCGGAAAAAGTTAGGCCAAAACTTGACCCTGTGACACCATCTATTTGCATGTTGTGCTTATTGCAAATGATGTTCCTTTCTTTTTGGTGTTACAACATTATTTGAATGTTGTTTATTAGCATCCTTTGAACCGCGATAGTGAGTGAACCTTTTCTATTCTACTTTTCTTAGCAGGATGAATGTGCAAATTTGGAAGGCGACGGGAAGAGGCCTTCGGAGCTCCTTGTTCGTGTTTTATTTACTTGGAAGTGGCTCTTTTTATTTGTTATGTTAAAGTTGTTTGGATATATATTATAGTATATATTTTTCTTCTAAAATTATTACTATTTGACTCTTTTAAAATAAATCCGACACTATGAATTGTGATTCACTTCTTAAAAATAAACACTAGTTAAATATAAAATATATGGCAAAGTTACAATCACATATATTTTCGCTTAGTAATATAGTATTGATTTGTCAAATCTATCAATTTTTATACTCATTTCTTCTCGATTTATGTGCAACGCTATTATGTTTTGTTTTATTCAACACGTATTATAAAGAATTATATTTTTTATATATCTAGAATCAAAATACACAATTCAAATAATCATTGATATTTCACGATAATTTTATGAAAAAATAATATTTAAAGGTCTTATAAAATGAGTTAAAGTTTACATCGATAATTATGTTAGTCAAACAATTACATCAAAATTAAAACAGATTGAGTATTTGAGTTCATAAACTCGAGTAGAAAAGATGTTCCAATAAAATAAAGTCTACCCCAAATTTTTATTTGGAGGAGCCTACATTCGGCAAATCCTTATTACCGTGAGGCCTTTGTTGACGAGTGGGTTCTGGATGAAATATTAGAATCGTGGGCCACCCTTGGCTTCCTGCTCTCGATCCATCTGTTTCGAATCCGAAATGCTGTTGATGCTTCTTTAGTCTTCGTCACGGTACATACCCATGAGCTTATTCAAAATGCATTCGCTCCAGAAGTCGCCCATGAGATTATGAAGTTGCCACTGAGATTGACAAGACCCGATGATACTGTGATCTGGATGTATGATCCTAAGGGATGTTACTCAGTAAAGGAGCGGTTATTGCCTATCTTTTGATATTAGATTTGTTGATGTAAGTATGATCTCAAGGTGTTTCGTATTGGGAGCGAATATTGCGACTACAACCCCAATCAAAGGTTCGCCCCATGATCTGATGAGCATGTAATGACACTCTCCCTATTAGTGCAAACTTGGTTAAAAGGGGCATTGCCCATTAGCACAAATGTCCTTGGTGTGGAGGTCCATCAGAGATCAGGTCCACTCATTGGTGAAGTGTAGTGTTGCGACAGAGGTCTGGGCGAAAGGGAATTTCATTGTTGATCCCATCTCATACTCGTCTAACTTCAAATCATGGTGGTTATGTTAAATTCGGAATGCAAAGATACACTTCAAATCAATGTTGCCTGGCCTGGTCCTCTAATCTTCTAGTTAGCCACCAATTTCTTGGATAGCTATGTTAAAACATGCGCTCAAACTCCATGCCCTGAGGCCAGGGCTGCGGGTCAAATAACCGATTGATAACTTTTATCGCCTGGGAGGCTAAAGATCAACATCGATGCTTCACTGAGGGCTAAAAGAGTAACTAGCTTTGCCCTGATAATGAGAGACTATCAGAGAGACGTCCGAGCCGTGCTGGGGAGAAATATTGAGCCTAGTTATTTCCGGCTGTGGGGAAGGTACTAACGTTTATATCGGAATCGGAGCTCGAACAATTCACGGGCGAGGATTGACTCCTATTCTTCCGCGGTCTCTAATCCCTTATTCGTATTTTTTTTTACTCCTGATATTCTTGATTCGATTGCTGGAATGATCTCTATCATTTGATTAATTTATTGGGTTTACGGATTATATTAATGGATATCCATAATATAAATCAGATTATATGTTTGATTGGTTTAAGCTTTGTTGATGGTTTTATGTGGAGGTTAATCAATTCATATATGAACAATGATTCAAAAATTGAGTTTTGTTATCTTTTGATATGCCTAGTTTTTTACATTAAATTATCTATGAGTGTCGTTTTTCTTTCTAAATTACGGATTAGTAAAATCAATCTTTTTTACAAATTGGTTCATTTTTGGCAAAGAAAATCTTGCTTAATCTGATTTGCCTAACTCTTATACATTTTCCTGACATTACGTTCCAATCAAATCTTTTTAATTCGTCTTTACATAAATATTCAACCACAACCCCACCTCATATCTACGTTCTCCGATGGCGGAGGACACCCCCTTTTCTACCAAACTCGATTCGATCAAGCATCCTGATAGCAACCCAGCATCTCTCTCATCATCCATGTAAACATCAGCAAATCCTAGAAATAAGGGATTGTAAGGAACACGAGCAGGATACATTTATTTTATAAAATTGCTTTGGTTTCAACTATACAATTGTGATCGTAGTTTGATCTAATTGATACAGATTGGTTCTTGGCATGCAAGTGGAACTTGAGGCAACGGAGGAAGCAAGTTCTAGAAAGAAAGACGAAGTACCACAACTGAAGAATGAGGAAAAGAATGATAGGAAGGAGGACCAGAGCGGGGAGCCGAAGGAGGAATCGATGATACAACAAACAACGGTAGCATTGGATGCTAAGCATCACTGTAAGTTCCACGTTCTTTGTTTTAGTTTTGGTCGTGGCTATCTTTTATGTGATCATAATCTGGAGTAAAAAGATGCAATTTTTAATATGGAGTAAAAAGATTTTCAGGGTGAGTATTTTGCATCGTATTTTGACAGTGTTTAGAGATGTTCATGGGAAGTATATGTACTGTTTTATTTTTATGATGCACTGTCCACAAAAATTATGATATTTTTTATTTTTATATATGCTTTATTAATAACAGTGCAGTTTTTCCTCAAAAACAGGACTTCGCGATAGCGATGGTGGCATTATCGATGATCGAGGCGACGATAACTTTGGAGTGATGGTTTTTTTATATGCATTGTTCAAAATTGTGCGTCTTAAATAGGTGCTCTGATCGGGATCAATTTTATGTGAATTTAACCTTTTTCTACTTAATATTTTTAATAAAAAATATGTTGAATATGATTATTTTTACATCTTAGGATCAAATTCGATGGGAATTGTAAATTCTAACGTCTCATGGGATTTTGACCATAACTATGGCTACAAAGCTCCGATTGAAGTGATTCAAGAGGCCACAGAATGATAGGATCAAAATCTACAACTTTCATAACTTAGAACTAGCCCACCAAAATAGGCTGTAGGCTCAAAACGAGCTGGAGGCCCAGAAAGACCACTAGCACTATATCTTTTCCATGCTTCTTCAGTTTCCAGAAGATCATGCGCATTCAGTTTCCATGCTTCTTCAGTTTCCATGAACACACCCGTCGCAATAATAGGATCATGCGCATTCAACCACGGGCGTGTTCCAGAAGATCGGATTTTGGGATTATTTTTCCACGGGCGTGTTCTAGAAGATCGGATTTTGGGATTCTTTTTTCACCACCAAATCGTGGCGGCCCGATTTTCCACTTGCCCAGACTTTCCACGGCATGTTCAAGAAATTATATTTTTCATATTTGCTGACATCCTTGCTGATGTGTTGGATTGCTGAAATCCATCTATAAAAAGAGAGAGGACGGACAAAGGAGGAGGATGGACAGTATCTTGAGCAGGGTTTAAAGAAACCAAGAAGCAGTCGGCCGACCCACCCAGAAGTAGGACGATGACAGGCCAAGAAGGGGATCGCATCAGGCAACTAGCCAACCCACTGAGAGAAGCAGCAGACCTATCAAGAGGCAGGATGACGACGGGCCAAGGACGGGACCGCATCCAGTAGCCTGGCGAGTCACCATTTCAAGTAAGTGAAGTCACCATCCAATAGCCAGACTGATCTACCCAAGGCCATGGAGACCTAGGAGCCAGGTAGATCAGTCCACGCCCAAATTACCATTGGTGCACTTTTTCTTAGCTCTAATCGCTTGAAATTCATGTTTGTTGGTTTGTTTAATGTTCTGTTTTGTTCTCCAGCACTAGATTCATGAACTAAATTCCATAGGGTTAAGATTAAGGTTTGCTGATTCAAGAATATACATTAAGCTATGGTTGACATGACTATAATGATTAAGTGGTTATTATGTTTTTAATGCCTTCATAAGATTGATTACCTTGTGAATGTTATGTTTCGTGCAATTGAGACAAAGAGGAGACATTTTATGAATACTCGAGTAATAAACACCATAGACCAAGTTGATATAAAAATATATAACCTGATACATGCAGTAGTTATAGACTTATATGTCATATTCCTATATTGAAAACTAGAGGTCACACAAATTTTAATGCATTAGCGTTTTTCTAAACTCATATTAGAAATAATATGGGTTGTTAAACAATAATGACATTAATATTGCTCGAAAGTGAATATTACTGATTTCAGAAAATCCTTCTATTACATGATAACACAAGTCATAACCACGCTAACATTACATTGAAGTGAATTTGCAAACCTAAAGTTTAGCCACCTCTCACTTTGTTTAAACTCGCTCCAGTTTATCTGTATTAGTTTTGATAATCACCAATTATTTCAATGTCTAGATACAGCGAGGATAACATAATTTCAGTACTTGTTTACAAAATCTATTTGGATTCGACATTCCGGTATTTATTTATCAATTATTATACCATCATTGCACTTGTTGTTTTATCAGTTAAAATTACTTTCTGATCTTGATCCAGAAATCGAGAGAATTTTGCATACACCGGAGATGAAAGAACAAGATGATGTAAGAAGGACAATAGGTGATTTTGTAACACCACAAGTGGGTGGTGTTGGATTAAGTATAATGAGGTCAACAATCCACGCAAACAACTTTGAAATTAAGCCTCAAGTTATTCAAATGATCCAACAATACTACTCATTTCGAGGTTCCCCTACAAATAATTCCAATGCCCATATCGCTAGCTTCTTGGAGTTATACGATACCATTAAATACAATGGTGTCTCCGACAATGCAATAACGTTACAACTTTTCCCATTTTCTGTAAGGGACAGAGAAAAAACGTGGTTGCAATCGGTTCCACCAAATTCCATCACCACTTGGGCTGATATGGCATAAACATTTCTGACAAAATTTTATCCCCCAAGCAAAATGGCTAAGATACGCCATGAAATCTCAAGCTTTGTGCAATCCGATTGGGAATCTTTATATGAAGCTTGGGAAAAATTTAGGGAGTTGTTAAGGCAGTGTCTGCACCATGGACTTCCACTTTGGATGCAAATCTAAACACTTTACAATGGATTAGCACCCACTAGCTTAGCCACCATTGACAATGCTGCTGGAGGTGCGCTCATGGAAAAAAACACTAGAAGAAAGCTATGAGTTAATTGATGAAATTGCCACAAATAGCTTTCAATGGCAAAATGAACGTTATCAACCAAAGAAGGTGGCTAGAGTTAGTGAAACTGATCCCCTTGCACGTATCACTGCATATCTTGAAACAATAAATAAAAAGATAGATAATATGGGTGCTCAAGTGATGCACGTAAAAACACCAAACTATGATTTATGTGGAGTAATGGGGCATGCAAGTACAAAATGCCAAGTTGTCAACAAATTTGCTAGTTCCGCAACAGAAGAGGCAAATTATGTTGGCAACTATCAGAAGAGAAGTCCTTACTCCAACACATATAATCCCAGATGGAGGGATCATCCAAACTTATCATGGAGCAACCAAGAAGCTAGATAACAACCTTTTGAATTTGCACCTCAGGAGAGAAAGTCCAACTTAGAAAAATTAATGACAAAATTTATCAGCACGTCTGAATCCTATTTCAACAATGTGGAAACATCTGTGAGGAATCTAGAAATTCAGATGGGACAACTAGCAAACACGGTTTCTGGGAGAATGCATGATACATTGCCTAGTGACACTGAAAAGAACCCTAAAGAGCATGTTAAGGCGATAACATTAAGAAGTGGTAAAAAAAATTGGTGGACAATAGGAGGATATATCCAAAGAAATAGAAAAAGGAGAGATGACAACTGAAGTACCTGATTCAGAATTGCTTACAGACAACTCCAATTATATAGTGAAGAAATCTCTACCTTTTGTTATTCCACCTCCCTTTTTTTGGCATTGAAGAAATCAAAATTAGACAAGCATTTTGCAAAATTTTTAGATGTGTTCAAAAAATTGCATATTAACATATCTTTTGCACATTCTTTACAACAGATGCCAAGTTACGTGAAATTTTTTAAGGAGATCATGAGTAACAAAAGAAAATTGGAGGAGCTTGAAATGATAAACCTCACTGAAGAATGCTCTGCCATTGTCCAAAATAAATTACCACCGAAGCTAAAAGATCCTGGGAGTTTTTCTATTCCTTGTACCATTGGTTCCATTCAATTTGGTAAGATACTTTGTAATTTAGGAGCTAGTGTTAAATTGATGCTTATCAGTGTCTTTAAAAGATTGGGACTAGGTGAACCAACATCCACTACAATATCTTTGCAACTTACTGATAGATCAATCAAGTATCCACGAAGTATCGTAAAAGATGTATTGGTCAAGGTAGATAAATTCATTTTTCCAGCTGATTTTATTGTATTGGACATGGAAGAAGATGTTGATATGCCTTTAATTTTAGGAAGATCATTTCTCATTACAGAAAAAACATTAATTGATGTTCAAGACACTAAACTTATTCTTAGAGTTGGAAAGGAGCAAGCCACATTTAATGTTTTTAAGGTAATGAAACATTCTAGTGCTGCTTCTACATGTTTTAGAATTGATGATTGCGATTCTTTGGCTTTTAAATTTTTTCAGAAACAGCTAGCTAAAGACCCGTGGAAACTTGCCTAGTAAACTCCAACAAACACGATTTTGACAATGAATCCACCTTTTCAGGGGAGTTTCACGTCAAAATTTGAAACTTTGGAGAGATCAAAAATTTCTCCCCCCCAAACCATCCATTAAAGAACTCCATCTCTTGAACTTAAACCTTTACCTTCTCATTTGAAATATGTTTATTTGAATGATTTTAAATCGTTATCAGTGATTATTTCCTTTGACTTGACATATTTGATGGAAGAAAAGCTGCTATGAATTTTGAAGGCGTATAAGCAGGCATTTGCATGGAAAATAGCTAATATAAGGGGAATTGCACCATCCATGTGCATGCACAAAATTTTTTATGGAAGAACGCTATCGTCTACTGGTCTAACCACAAAGAAGTCTGAATCCAATTATGCAAGAAGTCGTCAAGAATGAGGTGATAAAGCTCCTTGATGCAGGTATTATCTACCCTATTTTTGATAGCACTTGGGTTAACACAATGCAAGTTGCTCCAAAAAAGAGAGGTATGACTATTGTCAAGAATGAGAAAAATGAATTCATCCCCACTAGAACAGTTAGTGGTTGGCGAATTTGTATAGATTACTGAAAATTAAATGATGCAACACGAAAAGATCATTTTCCATTGCCATTTATTGATTAAATGCTTGACAGACTTGCTGGGCATAAGTTTTATTGTTTTCTTAATGGTTATTCTAGATACAATCAAATTGCCATAACTCCTGAGGACCAAGAGAAAACCACTTTTACTTGTCCATATGGAACTTTTGCTTTTAGAAGAATTCCATTTGGATTGTGTAATGCACCAGCAACATTTCAAAGATGCATGACGAAAATTTTCTATGATATGGTTGAAGTTTCTTGAAATATTCATGGTTAATTTTTCTGTTTTCGGTTCATCTTTTGATTCATGCCTACATCATGTTGACTTAGTGTTACAGAGATGTGAAGAAACACACCTTGTGCTAAATTGGGAAAAATGTCATTTCATGGTGCAAAACGGTATTGTACTTGGCCGCAAATTTTCTCACAAAGAGATTGAAGTGGACGGTACAAATGTGGCAGTGATTGAAAAATTGCCTCCACCTACCTCTATAAAGGGCGTTAGGAGTTTCCTTAGGCATACTGGATTTTACAGACGATTTATCAAAGAATTTTCAAAAATCTCATAACCTCTCTGTAATCTTTTGAGCAAAGATGTTGCATTTGATTTTAATGCTGAATGTCTGCAGGCTTTTGTAACGTTGAAGGAGAAGCTGATCTCTGGACCTATAATGGTAGCACCTGATTGGAGCCTACCGTTTGAATTAATATATGGGTCCATTGATCTAGCCATTGGTCCAGTCCTTTGGCAAAAGAAATGTAAGATTTTTCACACCATTTACTATACTAGTTGAACTTTGAATGAGGCACAACAAAATTATGCTACCACCGAAAATTTCATTCTTACCTTTGCATGACCAATGTGATTGTTTATACTAATCATTCAGCTCTTAAATACCTTCTTATTAAAAAGGATTCCAAACCAAGATTAATCCAATAGGGACTTTTATTACAAGAATTTGATCTCGAAATTCGGGACAAGAAAGGAGTTGAAAATGTAGTAGCTGACCACTTGTCTAGAATTGAGCAATCTCAATCTACTGAGTTGAGTGAAATTAATGAGGAATTTCTCGATGAACATCTCTTTGTTATTTCTGCTTATGCACTCCCCTGGTATGCAAATTTTGTTAATTTTGTTGTTACAGGTATTCTACCTGAAAATCTTCTTTTTATCAAAGGAAGAAATTTTTGAATGATGTTAAGCATTGTCTTTGGGAAGAACCTTACTTCTTCAAAATTTTCGGAGATCAACTGGTAAGAAGATGTGTACCAGAAGAGGAGATGACCTCAATTCTACATCACTCTTATGATAGAGAGGTAGGCAGTCACTTTGGACCGACCAAAATAGCATCCAAGGTACTTGACTCTGATTTTTACTGGCCAACTTTGTTTAAAGACGCATATGCATATGTTCATGTTTGTGATCGATGCTAAAGAACTAGAAACATATCCCGAAGAAATGCAATGCCCTTTAACAATATTCTTGATTATGAATTAGTTGATGTTTGGGGTATTAACTTTATGGGTCATTTCCAAGTTTTTGTTCCAACCAATACATTCTTGTGATTGTCGATTATGTTTCCAAATGGGTGGAGGCTGAAACATGCTGGACCAATGATTCTCGAGTTGTTATTCGATTTTTAAAAAAGCATATCTTTAACAGATTCGGTACTCCTCGACGTATCATTAGTGATGGTGGTATCCACTTTTACAATAAACCTTTTGCAAATATTTTGCGCAAATATGGTGTTACGCATAAAATTACCACCCCCTATCACCCACAAACAAGTGGACAAGTTGAGCTTTCTAACCGAGAAATAAATAGAATATTAGAGAAAATGGTTAGCACCTCTAGAAAAGATTAGTCTTTCAAACTCGATGATGCATTATGGGCATATAGAACTATTTTTAAAACACCTATTGGCATGTCTCCATATAGGCTAGTTTTCGAGAAAGCATGTCATTTACCTGTTGAATTGGAACATCGTGCTTACTGGGCTACTAAGTTTCTTAACTTTAAAATGCAAGATGTTGGAAAAACATGTTATTACAATTGAATGCACTGGATGAGTTTCGTAGCCAAGCTTATGAAAATACCAAGATTTACAAGGATAGAACAAAGCTATGGCACGACAAGCACCTCACGAAATGAGAATTTCATGAGGGGGATTTCGTGCTACTGTATAACTCAAGGTTAAGCCTATTCCGGGAAAATTGAGATCCAGGTGGTCGGCACCTTTTCAGGTGGTCAAAGTATTTCCTTATGGCGTAGTTGAAATCCGGGGTGCACATACAGGAACCTTCAAAGTTAACGGAAAACGTCTCAAGATTTACACTGGAGGAGAATGGAGCACTGCAAAAGACTCCATTTCATTGCAAGAGTCAGGATCCTGAGCATGACAAAATCTAGCTATAGACTATAGCTAAAGCGCTATTTGGGAGGCAACCCAAGGGTGGTGCCCTCGCCACTTATCAGATTTGCATTTCTTTCCCTTTCTCTCATTTTATTTTTCATTTAATTATTGTTATTTATTAGTTCTCCTCTTCATGATAATGTTACATTGGGGACAATGTGAGATTTAAGTGGGGAAGAGATTTAGGATTTGTGTAAAAATAATAGAAAATTAGAAAAATATAGAAAATGTTTCACTCGTTACAGTTTTACAATTGCTAGAAGAAGAAATCAATTACATTGAAAAATGTTACAACATTATCGAATGAATTGACTTGCAACTTGAAATGAATAAGTATAGCGGTCAAATTTAAGGTGTGTAGATGAAAATTGGTAAACATAGATCTTGTGAGCTTTTAAGCGTACAGATTGAACAAGCACCGCCTTGTTGAATACCCACTCGTTTGGGCCTGCAAGGTGCCTGGTTCTCCCACCAAGTAATCTGGTATTTCTATTAACATGGCAACCCACATGTCAATTTTTTTTCTTTCTTGAGAGATGTTATTTTATGAATTTGTATCTCTAAAACTTGCTGTAAACCTTTTTGAGATTACAATGATGTGTATACATGAAGATGCTAAAGGCATTCTTAAAACAAGCACCACTATAACCAAAAAAGAGTCACCCTGAAACAAATGGACATTTTGTTATCCCTTTGAGCCTTCTTGACTATTCTTCAAAAGTCTACTCATTGAACTTCAAATTATCATCCATACTTCCTCGTCAACCTAGGAACTTGTGAAGTATGATATGTCACTTTGAGATATGGGTATATATGAAAGAAATATGTGTGTGAAAAATCTTTTTCTAGTTTGGGAAAGTGGTGAAAATAAAGTTGTTTGAAAAAAATAGTAAATAAAAAATTCAAGTATTAAATTGAAGAAAAATCATGAGATACTAGAAAGAGATGTTGAAGGAAGCATTAAATTGCATTCATGATTAGTTGAGTAATTACTGTACTCCACTTGTTTCTCCATCCCCAAATATTCATAGTCATGTTTATTTCTTGCATTTTTCTCAAATCTTTTACAACTCAAAAAGACCTTTTGATTCATATATGTATATTTACTGGTAGTGGAAAATTGGTAAGCAAGCAAGCCTATGGTAGAGCACGTTCATAAAAAGAACTTGAGCTAAACACATAACTAAAAACACTTGAGAGTGAACAAATTTCCTGTGAGAGTTCTTCCAATTTATTTCTACTGCATTTTGAATGAATTCGCTCCCTAATTCATTACTGAGATGTCAAGAAAATTGATTGGAATGTGTTATGACGTTTGAAGATGTTATTGGTATTTGTTTCTCATAGTGTTGTAATCCTGGACACCATTGAAACTTTCTGTGATTTTGCGGGTAGATCGTCTGAAAAACCCTCACAAGACAACAATCGTCCACTAGGGATCACCTAGGGGTTTAACGGCTTGTTGCATATGCAAAATGCAATTGTGATTTCTACGAAAGGGGATCGTAATTTATTTTTTCTTATTTTGCTCAATGACGAGCAAGAGCTAAGTGTGGGGAAATTGATCGGGATCATTTTTACATGAATTTAACGTTCTTCTACTTGGCATTTTTAATGAAAAATATGTTGAACATGATTATTTTTACATCTCAGTATCAAATTCGGTGGGAATTGCAAATTCTGACGTCTCATGGGATTTTGGTCATAACTTTGGCTACAGAAAGATAAGATCAAGATCTATAATTTTCATGACATTAGAACTAGCCCACCAAAATAGGTTGGAGGCCCAAAACGATTTGGAGGCCCAAAACGAGCACTAGCACCATCTCTTTTCCATGCTTTTTCAGTTTCTAGAAGATCATGTGCATTCAGTTTCCATGAACACGCCCGTCGCAACAATGGGATCATGCGCATTCAACCACAGGCATGTTCCAGAAGATCGGATTTTGGGTTTATTTTTCCACGAGCGTGTTCGAGAAGATCGAATTTTGGGATTCTCTTTCCACCACCAAATCGTGACGGCCTGATTTTTCACTTGCCCAGACTTTCCACAGGCGTGTTCTGGAGATTAGATTTATCAGATTTGCTGACATACTACCTGATGACCAATGTAATTTTCACTGGTAAAAGAGCAAGTGCACTCGTCGCGTAATATTTGATAAATAAATATCGGATTATCGAACACATAGCGATTGTGTAAGCAAATACCGAAATTATGCTATCCTTATTTTATCTAGATGATGAAATATTTGGTGATTGTCTAATTAGTATAGATCATATAGAATGAGTTTAATTAAAGTGAGAGGTAGCTAAGGCTTAGGTTTGCAAATTCATTTCAATGTAATATTATTATGGCTATGATTTATGTTCTCATGTAATAACACGATTTTCTGAAACCATTAATATTCTTTCTCGAGCAATATTAACGCTATTATTGTTTAACAATCCATATTATTTCTAATATGAATTTAAAAAAAACGCTAATACATGAAGTTTTATGAAATCCTTTTTGTTTTCAACATAGGAATGTGACATCTATATCTATAACTGCTGCATGTATCAAGTTATATATTTCTATATCAACTTAATCCACGGTGTTTATTATTTGAGCATTTATACAATATCTCATTTCGATCTCAATTGTATGACACACATCATTCAAAAGGTGATCAATCTTATGAAAACATTAAGAGCGTAATAATCACTTATTCATGAGTCATATCAATCATAACTTAATAATAATGCATATTTATGAATTTAGCAAATCTTCATCTTAGCCTTTTGGATTTTAGTTTATGATTTTAATGTTTGGAGAATAAAACATATCATTTAATGAACCAACCAACATAAATTTTAAAAAAAAAATACATCAATTTGAGTTAGACTTTGAGTTGGACCGAAATGAGTTTTGCGCCCAATAAAATGACTAATGGGCTTGAAACCCAATACTTCTTCAAATCCTAAATCCTTTCCTTCTCCTTCCTTCCTACTTCCTCCTCTTTCTCCACACACAGCCGCCACCTCCTTAGCCTCCACACACAACCGCAGCCGCCTCACAGCCTTCCGTCGCCGCGCCTCGCCTCCAACACCACAGCAGCCGCCGCACACCAGCCTCGTCTCACGTAACCAGCCATCCACCTCGCCTCACTGTCGCTGCTCGCCTCAGCCTTCCCACACCGAATCTCCCCTCAGCCACGCTACCTCGTCTCCTCTTCGTTGGCCTCAGCTAGCCGTCGTCTGCAGGGAGGTTAGATGGCTCAATTCTATGTGTCTCCTGATTTCCTTTGATTTGGTGTTAGGTGTTAGTTCTCTCAAAACACACTATAATGATCTTCTGTATTTTTCCTGTCCTCTCCTTAATGTTCATGTCCGTCTCCTTTTATAGATGGGAATTCAGCACACAATATCTCAGCAATGATATCATCAATTCTGAAAATTCATGCTTTAGAGCACGCTTGTAGAAATCAGTGGTTGAAGGATAGCTGTTTGCACCTGTTGTTGTTGCACACATAATAAGATCTTCTGGATGATGTGACTAACTTCCACAATTGCTGCTGGGCGTGATGGGCGTTGGTGTGGATGGCGGCTGGCATCTGGAAACTGGGCGCGAAGAAGAGGTGATGACTTTGGGCCTCCAAACTGTTTTGGGCCTTCGAAACGTGTTGGGTCTCCGATCTTGGCAAGCAAAACACCATAATGGATTCAAACCTTGAACAGTTCTTGGTAAGCTTCTGAAAATCAGTCTGAAACAAATGGTTCATTTGAGAGCTCCATAATGCTGAATATAGATGTTTTCAATATTTCAGAAGCATTCTTGTGTATTTAACAGATATGGACAAAATAACCACATTTAACATGTTTTCCATTCAATTATCCAAGAAAAATACTAAGTTAAGTTCACGTAAAAATGACCTCGATCAGCTGATGTATTGGATTGCTGAAATCCCTCTATAAAAAGAGAGAGAGGACGGACAGAGGAAGAGGATGGACAGTACCTTGAGCTGGGTTTTAAAGAAACCAAGAAGTAGCCGGCCGACCCATCAAGAAGCAGCCGGCCGACCCACCAAGAAGTAGGATGACGACGGGTCAAGAAGGGGACCGCATCAAGCAACTAGCTGACCCATCGAGAGAAGCAGCTGACCATCAAGAAGCAGGACGACGACGGGCCAAGGAGGGGACCGCATCCAACAGCCAGACGAGTCACCATTTCCAGCAGGTAAATTCCCCCAGTCCGGCCCAGGCCCAAATTAAAAGCCCAAGACGGTGGAGGCCCAGCAGCCAGGTGGATTAGTCCATGCCCAAATTACCATTGGTGCATTTTTTCTTAACTCTAATCCCTTGAAATTCATGTTTGATGACTTGTTGAATGTTTTGTTCTGTTCTCCAACACTAGATTCATGAACTAAATTCCATAGAGGTAAGGTAAAGGTTTACTGATTCATGAATATGCATTAAGCTATGGTTGACATGACTATCATGCTTAAGTGGTTATTATGCTTTTAATGCTTTCATAAGATTGATCACCTTATGAATGTTATGTTTTGTATAATTGAGACCGAGAGGAGATATTGTATGAATACTCGAGCAATAAACACTATGGACCAAGTTGATATAAAAATATATAACCTAATGCATGCAGTAGTTATAGGCATAGATGTCACATTCCTATATTAAAAAATAGAGGATTTCACAAATCTTAATGCATTAGTGTTTTCCTAAACTCATATTAAAAATAATGTGGGTTGTTAAACAATAATAGCGTTAATATTGCTCGAAAAAAAATATTAATGATTTCAGAAAATTCTACAGTTACATGAGAAAACGAATCATAGGCACGCTAACATTACATTGAAGTGAATTTGCAAACCTAAGTCTTAGTCACCTTTCACTTTGTTTAAACTCACTTCAGTTTATCTGTATTAGTTTAGATAATCAACAATTATTTCAGTATTTAGATAAAGCGAGGATAACATAATTTCAATATTTGTTTACACAATCTTTATGGGTTCGACATTCCGATATTTATTTACCAATTATTATACGACTAGTACACTTGTTGTTTTATCAATTAAAGTTACAATGGTCATGCTTTATATATACGTATATAAGCACTGTTTGGACGGTGAAGCAGTCGAAGGTGAGACCGACGTTGTCTCATTTGTCATCGTCGGTTTTTTTGAAACATTGTTTAGAAAATGATCGTGACAAATATAATATATTTCAATATATGAGTATTGTTTGTTTCGAGAACGATGACGACGTGAACTAGTGACGAGAGGCATATGCATACTATTTGTTTCGAGGGCAAAAGTGAGAGGTTATAATTAGGGTTGAGATTATTATGGTAAATTATAATCTGTTGTAATAAATAATTGTTATATATTATAATAATTTAGTTTCATATTTTGATTGAGAGTAAATAAAATCATGATTCGAATTTTGAACTAATTAGTAATAAAAATTTTACACTATGATCGATTGATAATTAATAAAATAAAATAAAAAATAATTGATAATTCCCTCATTTTAGAACATGTGGCACGTGGAGTAGACTTGGTGCTTAGTTATACACATGATTTTTTACAAAAGTCCTTCGCAATGAATCAGTATGAAAATTGATTTCGTTTTATGATCGATTGTTCATATTACTATGTGTTTGTTCATCGTGATAAAGTTAACTTATGAATCTCAATCCTTAATTATAATGTTTCTTTGGCTCTCAGCAGTCATAGTTGTCACTACTGTGAGCTTGCGCTTCACTTGTATTTATTTTTGTCTTTATTTTCTTGATTTTTATTTCACGAATCACGTGTCAAGTTAAAACTGATCGGAGTTTAATGTGAGATTGATGGATTATGGATAGTTTTAAAGATATATAGGTTATGTAAATGGATGATTCTATCAACTATGTATTGTAGCTGTGCAAATTTGTTTTATGTAAGTTGGAACTATTATATGGTTCATGGTTGCTTACATGAATTATATATTTAATTGATTAATTTACGTGTCATCATGCCTATTGAAAATTCGGGACGTGATAATATGTATCTGAGTGTTTTTTAGGGGGTCAATGAGATAGGTGTATTCCCGAATCGATCCTTTCTTTATATACATTGATAAAGAACAATAAATTGAAGTCCAATTGATCAGTTAAAAAAAATAAAAATTAAAAGACTTTAGTCTTTGGAAAAAAAAAGTATTATCAGCATTGTCACTCAAACAATCACACCCAGCACAAATTATCACTAAAAAAAATTAACAATTTTTGAACGAATTTAATATTTTATTCATACCAAATTTTGTTTAATAATTGTAGAAATATAAACCAATTTTTAAGGAGCCAATATGAGTCGCGCCCAAAATTTTACCAAAGCTAATTTGGAGCCCTGGTCAAAGACGATGAAGATGAATTAAGGTTTTGAGAAAGGAGGCGTCGATCGCTGGCGAAACTCAAGAGGATCAATGGCAACGCCGTACACGGCAAAAGCGCAGTTGCATGCAGAGTATTTGTATGTGTTTTTCTCGTATCGTAATGAGAACGTTGTAGTTTGCAGTTTTGTGATCATGGTGTTGAAATTGATTGGTAAAACTGTGAAAGTGTAATGACAAGAGGGAGGAATTACATTAACCGTGGCGAAGGCTCGTTTGCTTGTTGATGTTCGGAGTTGTTTCGGTCACGATTATAGGATAGATTTTGAAGGGATGTGTTTGGTGGAATGAGATGAGATTGTTGATTGTTGGTAGTTCCGGGAGGACATGAGATGAGATTTCACTTATGAGGTTTTCTGTACTAATGTCTTGTTCATCCGAGTGACTTGGAACTAAATTCCTCGTAACACAAGTAATTGAGTCTTGTGAGTTGATTAGACATTTGTAGAAAGAGATTTGCTTGTCTTTTGGGTCCTTCCTGAATGCGATGGATTTGATTATGTTTGTGAACACACCAGCGATTGTGCCAACCTTCAAGGTGGATTGGGTCAATTGCAATTCAGTTCTTTAGCCTATTCACTCAGTTCGTTGTTTTTGCAGGCTTTTTGTGCTCTCTGCGATCTGGGCGATTTGCGATTGACTAGTCTGTTTAATTGGGTGTATTTTCGAGTGCTGTAAAGTAAATGTGAGATTGCTTGTTTGCTGGTCCACTTTAATCTATTCACTCAGTTCGTTGCAATTGTATTCGATCTTTACTGTTGACTGATCCAGTGCAGATTTCGCTTTATCATGAGGGAAGTAGAGCATGATGCCCTTTTTGAAGTTAGAAATCAAGAGCACTAACGTGGGCTATTATCAGAGGTCCATGGTTTCAAGAGATGATCCCACCCTGTTACGCATTTGGCCTGGTGCCCTCAAAGCATTGAGAACGACAATGAGGTCCCCTCCCTCTCCTTCTATTTTGTTTTCGAAACGTTTGACTTGTTTTTTCGTTAGGTGAAATACCTTTTCCTGCGAAAAAAACTCTACTCCGTCTACTTCCTAAAAAGTTTGGAAACACTTCCTGCTGATTCATAGACAAGGACAATTTGCTGCTGCTTTGGTTTCTGATCCATTGCGCAATTTCTGAATGAAATTCTTCGGAAGAGTTTTAACTAAACTTTATATAGATGACTAGCAATTTGATCTTTCTTCTTTCCAAATTGCTTGATAGTTATACATTGTTAACTAGATCGAAACCGATTGTAAAAAGCTCCACTTGTTGCATCATCATTTACGGATAATTGTAACGCTGAAGTATCATTTCTCTTGGCTGATGACTGGTTTGATGAGTAACTACTGAGTCATTTGGTACTGTCCCTGATGATACTTAGGATTCGATATATATGAACAAACCTTGTAGACAACATATTTCTTGTACTATAAGTCAGGCATCGCCAGTTGACATTGAATAATCTTATGATAGAAAAGTCGGATACTTTGCTGGGATCGATTATTTTGTTGAATCAATGAAGCTGTTTCCTGGCTTTTTCTTCAGTGACTCATTTGCTTTTATGAAGCTCTGTGCATAAGTGTCCATTTGCAACCTAAAAATATGACAAAGGGGACTTAATAATGGAAGAGATCAGTTTCGTACACATCATAGTCCATGAGCTGAATATTTTTTAGCGTGGTGGTCAACCATTATTAGCAATCACTCCCAATTATTTTAACATGCTTCTGATTTTGTCCCCCTTTTTATCTCCTCGTAGTACATCTCTGAATAACATCTACTCTACTGTAATTTTTTTGAAAAAGCTCTGTTACATTTGTCTTCCATTAAAATGTTTTGGGAACTTGTGGCGCCTATCCAAATCAAGCGAACTATCGTCTCTAAGATGTTATGCTCTGTTTGGATAGAATTATGACAATCGCCGAGAACTTTCTGTGTTGTACAGAAATTTTCAGCAGAAGACATATAGCAATTGCAAAACGTTCACTGAAAGGAAGAGAGTCGTGGAGTGAACTGCTTCAACCAACATCACCAAAAGATGGGCGAATGATGGAACAAAAAACCCACTTGGTATACAAAATTTGACAGGTAAATTTTGCACCAAATAGTGCTGATTTGGGCATGTGATTTTGAGTGATTATCTGTGACACATTTTCTAACCAACACTTACTTTTTTATTTGGTTGCCATGATTCATTACTTTTGAGAGTATATTTTAGAAGTATTTGGTGGGTGATGCCATTTTTATTGATCCTTTTATACTATCGAATTCGTAGGAAGGTCAAGGCTGGGGAAGGAGAACACCAACGAACTCTACAAACTCTTGTTTTATAGTCTAATTATTTGAGTAACTTATACGTCTTGGTGTGATAGTTGTAACAACATTATAATCTGAAGAGAAAAATGTTTCACAGAAGACGCCGACCTTTTTTCTGATATACTATGTGGTTTCTACTTGTTCAGAAGAACTTTGTAGCCGACACATTTCTGATTAGAGTACTTCAGAAAAATGGCGTTTTTCGTAAAGAGATTATCTTGTGCCAGAACTTAGCCAAATCTCGTTGGAAGCTTAAATAGCTTGGATCCACCCCATTAATCTAACCCTTATGAGAAAATTTTTACCTAATCCCTTAGTCTTCCGTTTTCATTAGTACTCCATATGTTCTGATTTAAATCCATTGTGTAATATAGGAAAATACTAGGCTACTAGCAATATTCTTTTGCCACACTCTCCTTGAATACTTTCTTAGATCTCCAATTAGCTAATCGACCAGTAGGCTCGCGTGATCATCACATAAATCCACATAAGGATGTATCACTAGCGCTCTTGTAATTATTATAACATATGATATCAAATTAATATTGATGGTTGTTCCATGAGACCTTTTTGACACTGAGATCACTGAATCAACCTATGTATACATTCCTGAGATATTCTTAACTCACTTTAAATCACTTTTTTTCTGTGAGGTTTCTTTTCTTCAGGCGATTCGGGACAACTACTATCAAGTGCTTGGGGTCATAGGATTATCTGATAGCAATCTATCATATGCCATTTCTTAATCATTTTTTATGCAGAAGCATTTGAAATAATAATAATGGGCAACTAAATATATTTTTGTTAGATCTGCAAAATATTAAAGTGTGTCCTCTTCTCCCTTTCCATCAATTTTCATTGGCATAATGTATTTATTATCACATGGGTTTGCTTAACACTCCAATATATGATTTCATTGATCTCACTTTCGCAAACCAAAGCTCTCTTCTTTCCAGGAATCCAAAAGTATTATCATGACGCGGACCCATTAGTCGTGCCAGAGTCCAAGGTGCGATAGCTTACCATTACTATCGCCGGATATAAATACCTATTTTAACACTGAGTATGTTTAACTGTGGAGTTCTTTCTATTACAACAAAGTGGATCGATAGTGCTATCAGTTTTCAGCCTCAAAAAACATAGTCATGACAGGTCTTCGAATACTTTAAGATATTTTGGCGTGATGTGTCAAAGCGTCTAACGTTTGTTGTATTTACTTATGAGCTTGGTTTCATTTTCTTTCTTATCAGTTATCTTTTTGGCATGAGATGTTACTAGTTCTTTATAAATACTTGCATTTAATCAGCTATACTGTTCAGCTTTCTACACATTCAAGCTCAATCCCCCCATCTCTATTTAACCTTTCCCTCACTTTTCTCTCCAAAACTTTCCCTCAGTTTCAACCAAAAATGGCTGTGATGTGCAGATCAAATGGCTACACTAAAGTGGAGAAAGAAGACCCGGAAGAAACGAAACACAGACAAGCTTTGTTCTTGATCTACAAGACGCTCGAAGAAGCGGATAAGACGATGGTGAGCAGGAGAAAGAAGCCGTCGTGGCTGAGATTGAGGATGAGGAAGCTTAAGGTCAAGGTAGGCAAGAGGCTGAAGAGGATTAGGAAGACGATAATACTGAGTGTGTCTAGGGCTGGTGTGTATAGGAGCATTATGTGCCACTTCAAGACTTGGCGACAGATTTTCCAAGGTGGAGCCTCCACGGCTCGCCTCCCCGAACCATACTTCAGTCCACAAAGTCAATCTGTTTTTGAGTATTGAATCAGGGTGATGATCATATGGAGACTGTTTGATTTGGAGAATGCTTGAGCCGTTAAGGTTGAACTTGTATGGATCTTCTTCTCCTGGAAAAATATTTTCTGTTCTTTTGGATGTTACGCAAAGGGGAAAAATGTCCATATATCAAGGCTGTATGGTTTGAAAGCAATATGATATGTGTGAGTACATGTAAAACACATACCTTTGTTGTTCTGCTTGATGAGAAGAGTGTATGGGATGATCTTTCTGGTTGGGCATCGTGGTTTTGATTTTGTACATAATCAACATATTGTTTCTCAGTCGAAGTTCATGGTTTTGAACGAACTCCTATCTTGATAGATTTTGGTGTAAGTATAATGATGGATAATCATTGTCCAGTGAAGTTTCAATTTTGAGCGGGATGTATGAATTTGTTTTGCTCTGTAGCTTCGCTGGATGTTCATTTATTCATTTTTTTTTTTTGTAAAATCGAGAAATGTGATGTGTTGATCTTGAAATCATTTTTTTAGAGCTATGTATACGCAATATGAGCTCTTGCCAGAAGCACTCGACGTGGAATTTGTTGCGCTTTGTTTGTTCGAAGGTGAATGTTTCTCTTTGCAAATTCGCAGATCAATGATGCTTACAAACGTGTATGAGCAGTTGTTGAACAAGTGTCAACACATTAATCATACGACGATGATTGTTCGATATTTTGTATCTTAGATTCAGAGTCATGTTACTCTCACTATGGGCAATGATGTCACTAACATGTTGTATGTGAGCGCATGCGCAAAAATTGGTGTTATCAAGATGGAAGTAGCGAGGTGGACAACACCAACTCCGCCGCCAAGAAGCTCGTCTAGTGTTCTTCCAGATGCGAGGTAGTTCTTCAATTGTAAATAAGATGCAATTCATATAGAATTGGTTGTTGGTTCACTATTTGTAATAATATAGTTCACATCTTGTTATAACTTATAGCTCTCATATCCATCAAAATCTTTTCCCTCATGTTGATAACCTTCTTCCTCAACAAAATCAGTCCCCTCCTCATTATCAATTTCTTCATTCCTCTCGACACTCTCCTCAAAACAATCATTCTCCTCCTCAATCGCATGGTCATCCTTCGTCTTCTCCTTCTCGTTGTCATCCTTCTCCTCCTGCCTATCAACAACATCCTTTTCCTCAGTTTCAACAAAATCCTTCTCCTCCTCCTTCTCACTCATATCCTTCTTGAGGACATCCTTCTCCCTCATTCTCACATACAAAACCACAGTATCAATCAATCATATTAAAAATCATAAAAATCATTCCATCATCCTTTTGTTTTTTCCCTTTGGTGGCTGCATTTGTAAGTTCCAAAGCCTTATATTTGTATATAACGTCAACAAGATATCTATGAATTACCCTACCCCAAACATATTCTCCGATCTTTTTCAAATCGTCAACATAATTACAAACAAAATATGGAGTGTAAAAGGTTGTCTTCGAAAAAAGAACATAGTTACAAACAAACAACATGAAAGGTTTGTATCCTTATCTTCCCCAGCAGCCAATTGAAATAATTTTTCAAACAACTCCGTTCTCCTCGTCATCTTCCCCGTCGCACAAAAGAGTCATTCAAAATTTGAACTTTTGAGGTTGCCATTAACATTCACATTCACACCAACCATCTACAAATCAACTATCAACGAAATATTCTCCACACTTAGTGGAACAAATGTATTCCGTTCACCCAAACCAATACCCACGGGATTTAGGGTTATGTGACCTTATCTTCGTCATGTGTAAAAAATAAAAAAAGGGAGTCGACCTTATCTTTGCACGACATACATCCGACATCATATCCCTAAATTCGTCCATCTTCTTAGTAAAGTAACAAATCGCACATCTGGATTTGTAAGAGAGTCGGTTTTCGATCCTTCATTTCTCTAGTCGTAGTCTTTATTGTCTTCGTCGCCTTCTTCCCTTCAATCGTCATCGTCTTCCCTTCAATCTTCGTGCTTGTTGTTTTCATCATCTTATTTTTGGTTGTCTTTGTCTTTTTGGGATGTTCGCTCATCGTCTTCTACCTCTTGTTCGCTTGCTTGGGAGAGGTCATTGTTGTGCTAAGTTGACGGAATTGATGAAAGAGCGGTTTGGAAAAGTTTGGGGAAGTTTGAATTGATGAATTGCAAAGGTTTGTTTCAAATCATGGGAGTTCAGTGGCTCGATTAAGTGGGGGAGGAAGACGGTTGGTAAGGGTTTGGGTTGGATTAGTTTAGGAGTATGATTAGGTTAAAGTGGGGATAAAATAAATATTTTATGAGAATGAATATCAAATTGTGAACAAATTTTTATTTGGATACCAAAAAATGCTATATTATTTTTTGATATTAATATGGAAGATGAAAGTTTAGGAAAATTTGAATTGATCAATTGTAACGGTTAGTTTCAAACTGTGGGAGTTCAGTGGCTCGAGGTGATGAATTGAGTGGGGGAGGAAGATGGTTGGTGACGGTTTTGGGTTGGATTAGTATAATAGTATGATTGAATTAAAAAAGGATAAAATGAATACTTCATGAGAATAGATACCAAATTATAAATATAATTTTATATGAATATCTAAAAATATCATTTTTTATATTAATATTACAAGATAAAAATTTATTAAATATTTTAAAATAATTACCCCAAAGTTTAGCTGGGTTTATCTCATCAGACCCCTTCACATAACCACACCACTGATCTCCCCACTCTTCGACTCTCCTCTCCACTGTCTCATTTTCCCGCCTTTTCTCCTCCGCCGCCGGCGACCCATTTGCGCCGCCGCCAACCACCCCCTTTCTCAGCCCCCAATTCCACCAGTGGACAAGTACAGACCCAAAATCCAAGAGAGCGTCTTGGTCCACAAAGAAGTTGCCCAAAACCTCAAGAAACTGGTGATTCTTCGACCCTTTTGATCCAATTTCATTTGGGTATTTTCAGTTTTTGGAATTGATTGGGTGTTTGTGGGTTTGTGATTGTAGGTGACTGAGCAGGATTGCCCTCATTTGTTATTCTATGGGCCTCCTGGGTCAGGGAAGAAGACGCTTATCATGGCGCTTCTGAGGCAGATGTTTGGTCCTGCTGCTGAAAAGGTGAGGAATTTGGTGATGGTTTTTGTGAGAAGGAGTTGTGTTTGATTGATTTGGTGTGGTTTTTTATTGTGGTGTACTTGTGTGCAGGTGAAGGTGGAGAATAAGGCATGGAAGATTGATGTGAGTTGGGTGTTTGGGGATTTAGGTTTTTTTTTTGTTTTGTTGATTTTAATGGTTTGGATGGTTTAGAGTTTGTTTCTTTGTTTTGCCATGTTGAGTGTCATTTGTTATATTGAGATAGATTTTGGTGTTATTCGGATTACAAGCAAGGCGGAATGATTTTGCATGTTTAGATAGGGAGACAGAGATGGGAGGGTAGGATGAGTTTTTTGGTGAAGGACCGAAGGGTTCGGTGATCACTATGCAGAAGTATCAGGCATAGGATTCCAAGTTAGGGTTGACTGTATGGATATTGTAATATATCACATCTTTTGATAAATTAACCATTATAGATCACCACACTTAGTAGATGTGCAAGGATAGATGAGGCCACTAAAGAGGTAGAGCGAAAATGATTTTGAAAGAAACAATGAAGTATGACATTGATTCCATTAGCTCACAGAAAATATTGAACTAAGATAAAGAAGAATGCCATCCTCATATACATGTGTTCTATCTCTTATGACGCAGAGTCTTGGTTTCTCTTTGGTGCAGACTTGCTGGGAAATAGCATTCCTTGTGATGTACAGCTCGTTCAAAGCCGGTGAACTATCTTATGAACTTATGTAGATTTTGAAGTCCTGTACAGGCCAGAAGTAGAACAATTGATGTGGAGCTCACCACCCTATCAAGGACTCACCATGTAGAGCTAAATCCTGGCGATGCAGGATTTCAAGACCGGTATGTTGTTCAAGAAGTAATCAAAGAGATGGCTAGGAACCAACCTCTTGATGCAAAAGGAACGAAGGGATTTAAGGGTAAAAATTCTCTCTCATTTCATATACCATTTTCCGCACATAGCTTTTCTGATGTTTTGCCCCATCAATTAACATTTGCTTGATCTTCCAAATGTTAAGAAGAAACAGATTTGAAGTTGGATACTTAGTGCCACATAACATATAGAATAGATTAGTTCATCAAGTAGGTAGTAGATCCAACCTCCTTAAATTATACATAAAAAAGTTCAAATTTCCTTTTCCCAGTCGTCTTCGGTTACATCCATGAGTAAGCACTGTCTCGTTCGCTATATTTTGGAAATACTTCTTTGAAAACCATCGTCGATTGAATCATCAGAAATATCGAGTTCCACCTAGTTAATACATCAAGCATCAACTTTCTTGATGTAGATAGCCCCACTTGTTTTGAAATTTGTGCAAACTTTGTCAAATGGCTAGGTGACAACTTCAAATACTTCACACTTTCACGCACGTTGACGACGACATCCCATATAACACTTAAGCCATCTTGAACCATAAGATTAAGCACAAAAGCACAACACGGAATATGCAAGATCCTTCCATCAAAATACATGCATGTCTCTTTAACTTCACTTTTGTGATTATAATTGCTACACATATTTTTGAAGAGTGATTCTGATCTTGTTGGAAGGGGAAAATATTTCTTTGCTTTTATGTGTGCAAATTATTTCTTTTTAGATTTCTCAAGAGCAATATCCACTTTCACAAGAGGAGAAGTTAAGGACATGGAAGTGAAGATGCAAAAAACTCTTATTCGGGACATCATCAAGGTTGTTTAGAGATTCTCCACAAGCTTAATTTTGTAAGATATCTTATCCTTCGTTTCTATTACATATTTTTCACATTGAGGACAATGTTTAGCTTAGGCTTAAGGAGGTGGATGACTAGATTCTTTTATTTTGTTTTGAGTCATTTTTTGTTGAAATTTTTGCAAAATTGAAAAAAAAATTGGAAAATCTCAAAAAAAAAAAAAAAAGAGAAGAAAAAGTTAAAAAAATACCCATGGTTGAGCATAGTAAAATGATGAGAATTACTTATTATGATTGCTATACTAGTATATTTACTTTGAACATCATCTTTAAGGGAGTTTTCGTCCTAACTAACGTCATTGTATTACTTTCCAATGATATGACTCTTTTATGTGTAGATAGCGCTTTAATGATAACTTGAACCGTAGATAGAAATTTAAAAACCTTCATGTTTCCATTTTATGTCATCTATCACTACATCCATCGATTATAGAGGTGTGTGATGTGAGTTTTAGAAAAAAAAAACATTTTTCGTTTACAAATTATCCGTCTTCCATGGTGACCCTTATGCTATTTTTGGTTATTGGAGAATGTTGTACATCTACTCATCAATTAGAGAGAGAGAGAGAGAGAGAAGAATTTTGGCAAAGCATTTTATGCAAGAAAAAGCTCCAACTGCTATGTCCTTTATCACGATAATCAAAATTATTATCTTCGGATGAAAGGGGTGGTGATAGGAATGTGCAATCCTTCCAATTGTATAGAAATTGATGGAACAAAATTGAGATGTATTAGTCATAATGTAATTAGTATGCTTATGTTAGAAAACAAGTAGATAGTTGCAGGTTAGGATGGATGCTAAGGATCAGACGGCTATAAATGATGGACATTTTTTGAGCCATCAGATGCAGACTATTACAGAGTTTTTTGGATAAGCAGCTAAGGCATTAATGGCCAACAAAAGACCTTCAAAGGCTTCAGGATCTGGGATTGAGATTGCAGACGAGGACCAACGTAGCAAAGCATAATGTGCATCAAATCTGAAGACTAGGGTTACAGGATATAGACTAGGTCTTACAATACTGGATGCAGACTGAAGGTTGCAGCAGAGTGGAGTGCAGCAGAGATGGTTGTTAGGGTGGGGTCAAAGGTCTGAAGACATTCAAACGAAGATTTGAGGTATAGACAGCAACAGTACAAGATTCTAAAGTAGGTGGACTGTCAACATCAGAAACAAGATGGTGCATCAGATCTGAAGATTAAGGTTGCAGGATATAAACTAGGTCTTATAATACTGGATGCAGATTGAAGGTTGTAGCAGAGTGGAGTGCAGCAGAGATGGTTGTTAAGGTGGGGTCAAAGGTCTGAAGACATTCAAACGAAGATTTGAGGTACAGACAGCAACAGTACAAGATTCTGAAGTAGGTGGACTGTCAACATCAGAAACAAGATGGTGGGGGACACGCGTTGCAAGATGCCACTTTAGAAACAGTATCATGTTTGCTGGGTTCATTTTTTGAGCCTATAAAAGAGAATAGTTGAGGCTCATTAAAGTAAGGCTGTTAAATGAGATTGAAAGGCAAGCGTGCAAAAATAATCATAAATTTAAAGATTACTCAAAAGAGCTAATTCGTGAAGATCAGAGTGAAAGGGGTGTCACTAGTCTGTAGAAGCACACAACTTGCAGCAGAGTCCTATAGAACGGATCTGTGCAAAGGATGTGAGTCCTTCATTTTTTGTATAAGTTAGATAGCTTGTGAAAAGAAGTTTCTTGTAAGGTACAAACAAGAAGATAGTGATACTCACCTCTTGCCTTGACTACACTAGTCACCAAGGAAGACTGGATTAAGCCCTCGATTATCATTTTGATAACGAGTGTCTGAACTAGTATAAATACTATGTCTATTCTTTGCTTTCATTGTTTAATATCTAGAACTGTTAGAAACAAATCATCACAATCAAATAGAGATAAACTCACAGAGTTTGAGCTCTCTGCTACAGATCACCAAGCATCATCTGCAGACTACCTAAGTGGTTTGCATAGAATAGTGATATACAAAGAATTAGTATTCCGCATCAAAAGTTTGAATAATTTTTTAAACAGCCTATTCACCCCCTCCCTTCTAGGTTGAATCTTGGACCTTATAATTGGTATCAGAGCCTGATTTTTCAAACTTAATAGTTTGTGAAAAGAAAAAGTCATTATCTTATTTGCAAAGAAGTTACTAACAGTTTGTTTCTGTAAAGAAGAATGGCTCCACCAAGGCTTCCTAAGTGTCCAAACATCGGAGAACCTTCAATATGTTCGTTTGACAAATTCAACCACTGGAAGCTGAGGATACTTGCACATCTTGATTCAATAGATGAGAGAATACAAGATATCATCACTGATGGATCTCACATTCCAATGACGCCAAATCCAATGGATGCAACACTTGAAGTATAGACCAAAGTCACTTTGGTCAAGAGAAGACTGAGATTTAGTTCTGGTTGATAGGACACCGGCTATAACTCAGGGGGAGAAGTCTTCTGCAACAAAGAGAAGACATGCCTCTGAACAAGAAAAAGAAAGGTTTGTAAAGAGATCTAGGCATCATGAGGAGCAGACCTCAAGACACTGAATTGTGAGGGAGCAGCCTTATGAAGAACGCAGATGACATCACAAAAAGTCAGAGGAAAGACCTCGGAAGCGCAGTGAAGGATCAGAAGAAGAACGAAGTGAAGGATCAGAAGAAGAACGAAGACATCAATACAGCAAGAGAAATGAGCATCAAAGGTAAGGATAAACATCTGTAGATAGGAATGTACAATTCCTCCAATTGTATAGAAATTGATAGAACAAAAATGAGATGTATTAGCCATAATGTATTTAGTATGTTTAGGTTAGAAAACAAGTAGATAGTTGCAGTTTAGGATGGATGTTGGGGAGCAAACGGATACAAATTATAAGGTTTGAGAACCTAGAGGGGGGAGGGGTTTAATAGGTTGTTTAAGATTTTAATGGTCTTTTTGAACTTTTTGTGAGGAATATTTATTTCGTGCAGACTATTGCTCTATGCAGACTACTTAGGTAGTCTGCAGATAACAATTGTTAGTCTGTAGTAAAGATTGGTAACTCTTTGAGTTTATCTCTTTTTGGTTGTGATGATCTATGAGAAGCAACTCTAAATATCAATGTAATGAAAATAATAAATAGACACAGTATTTATACTGGTTCAAACACTCGATATCAAATAATAATCGAGAGCTTAGTCCAGTCTTCTCTTACTGACCAGTGTAGTCAAGTCAAGAGGTGAGTATCACTATCTTCTTATTAGAGCTTACAATAGACTTTTCTTTTACAAGTTATCTAACTTGTATGAAAGACAAAGAACCTAGATGCTTTGCACAAAATCCAAACACTGGACTCGGCTACAAGACTTTGTTCTTCTGCAGACTAATGATATTTTCGATTGTATCTTCACGACTTAGCTTTCTCGAGTAATCTTTGAATTGTTAGATTGCTTCACGACTAAATTATATCTTTGCAAGTATAATATGTGACATTTTCTTTCCAATAATCGTTAAATCTCGAAAGTCAGGCTCCGATACTAATTGTAAGGTTCGAGTTTCAACTTAGAGGGAAGGTGAATAGGTTGCATAAGATTTTAATGATCTTTTTCTTCTGAATACTTGTTTTGTGCATATTACTGTTCTATGCAGACTACTAGGTAGTCTGCAGATAACAATTAGTAGTCTGCAGTAGAGATTGGTAACTCTTTGAGTTTATCTTTTTTTGGCTATGATGATCTATTAGAAGCAATTCTAAATATCAATGTAATGAAAGCAATAGATAGACACATTATTTATATTGGTTCAGACACTCGATATCAAATGATTATCTAGAGATTAGTCCAATCTTTCCTTGGTGACCAGTGTAGTCAAGTCAAGAGGTGAGTATCACTATCTTCTTGTTTTAGCTTACAAGAGAGACATTCCTTTTACAAGTTATCTAACTTGTATGAAAGACAAAGAACCTAGATGCTTTGCACAAATCCGAACTCTGTACTCTGCTGCAAGATTTTATTCTTCTGCAGACTAATGACACTTTCGACTGTATCTTCACGGCTTACCTTTCTTGAGTAATCTTTTAATTGCTAGATTGCTTCGTACTTTTTGCTTTTCAATCCACGTTCAATAGCTCTACTCAATAAGTCTCATCGGCTCCTTTTTAATGGCTCAAGGAAGGAACCTTTATATACAATGCACTGTTCCTGACAGTCCACTCATGTCCCCCATCATCTCGTTCTTGATGCTGGCAGTCCACTATCCTCAGAAATTGTGTCGTTGCTACTTCAATTCAAATCCTCGTTTGACTGACTTCAAGCTTTTGACCCCATCCTGACAATCACCTCTGTTGCAATTCAGTCTACTGCAACTTCTAGTATGCATCCAGTCTCTGTTATAAACCTAGTCTGCATCCCATACTGTAACTTTAGTCTGCACCTAGTCACTATTGCAACCCATGTCTGCACTCAGATCTGACTCAATTCATGCCTTGCCATGTTGGTCCTCGTCTGCAAGCTCAGTTCTTCATCTTGAACAACCTGTAATTTTGGTTTGAGGAGACCAAATTTGATGTCATTGATGCGCATATGCTCATCAATCTGTTGCTTGGTGATCTGCATCGTTTCATTGAGCTTGCGTAGTGTAGCAGACTATTTCCCCTTGAATTTTCTGAAGTTGGAGGTGTGGATTCGTTGATTGTGAAGATTCATTGATCTGTTTTGCTTCATCTGATCAATGCCGACTGCTAGATTCCTTAGCGTCTCTCCAAAGTTGTCAAAGGTTGATTTTCTAAGCTCCTTTTCTGCTGCAAGGTCTGCTGCAATTGGCTCCAAAGCTTCTAGGAATTCATGAAAGGCAGTCCTGATGCATGAGTGCATTCCATAGATCTCTTGATCAAGCTCGCGTAGTCGGTACTGTGTTGTGTCTTCTGAGGTTGAAGCGGGAATTCTTTCCCCTTGCTCATGTGGTTGGACAGAGAAAACTTCAACTTCATGTTCTTCAAATGCTTTCTTGAGGTCTTTAATTGCTATTGGAGTCATTTTGGTAGCTGAGGTATCACTGTATATTGGCTTCAGGACCGCAGAGGGTATATGTGGTTCCATTTGAGCTAACCCAAATGCAGATGGTGGAGTAAAGACTATGAGTTCAATGTCTTTAGATGGAGTTGCTTGTTGTTCCTTTGCTGTAACTAAATTGAAGTCGTCTGCATCATTTGTCTCGACTGCAGGGACAATGAACTCGTCTGCGTGTGTTGGGACTTCGATGGATGTGATCTCAGCTACATGTGAGTGTTTTTCAATATCAGGAAATTTTTTTGTCTGTTGTTGAGTGGCTTGCCCCTCGTCTGCATGCTCATCAAGTAGCTCTTCTACTGCAAGAGCGATGATCAATGGTGTTTCTGCAACAGATTCGTCAGTTGAGGACTCATGACCTTCTTCTTCTGTTGGGAGTGCTATCGATTCTGCTTGGATGGTAGCTGGAGGAGCATCTCCTTCAGCAGCTGTTGTCTCGTCTGCAACATCCTCATTTGCAAGAGTTTCCTTTGTTGCAGGAGGTTCTTCAGGTAGCTCTATTGCAGTCTGCTGCATTTGCACTCCTTCAGTAACTACTTGATCTATGATGTCATCTTCGTCATCATGAAGGTCTTGTTGAGGTTGATCACCTCCATTATTATCTTCATCATCACCTGTTGGTTGATGTTCTCCCAAATCAGGTCGAGAGAGGTATTCATAGACCTCCTCGGTGGCAGCTTTGATGTGTTTTTCCAGAATTCTCGAGTTCTACTTCAATCTCTGGAGTGTTGACAAACTCAACGTGCCCAAGGAGGACATGTCTGAGCCTTTTTGTCTTCAATGTGGAGTATTTGAACTCAAGAGCTCCGTTGATCAAGAAATGAGGCTCCTTGGGTCTTGTTGACCTGCTTACTTCCTTCTTTTGGAGTTCAATCAGTTGATGAATTTTCCCTTCCGTCATTTCAGTTATGTCACCAATCAATGTTTGGGATTGGTTTGGATTGATTTGGTACAATGTTTTGGGTCCTTGAGGAATTAGTTTTGGTCTTGAAGACCGTCTAGTTCTCCTTGTAGGTGCTTGTGGAGATGGTGTTGGTGTTGGTGTTGTTCGTGGCATCTTGATAGGCAGATTATGTTGTGATATGAACTTCTGAATCAATTTGTCGCTTTTAATCTTCTTCTTCATCTTGGTTCGAGTCCTTTCTGCAAGCAGTTGGGAATCTATGATTTTCTGCTGCAGTAGGTTTGCCTTGACTGCCTTGACTGTCTGCATGACTGATTCAATGATCTTCTCAAGAGAAGGCTTTTCCTGAGTTGATGATGTTGTTATCCATACGATAATTGCAGTGGTCGATTGGTCATGTGCAATTGATGAAGTTTCCATTCTACTGCCTAAGAATAGAACAATTGTTGTTGTTGTTAGCTCTGTTTCAAGGGTTCTGATGGTGAGAGTTGGTGCAGTAGAGATAACTGAGGTTGGTTTCATCTGAAAAGCTGAAATTTTGGCCTCGATTTTTTTTACTTCTTCGTGAGTGTAGCCTTCTGCATCGAGTCTCTGTCTGAACTCAGCTTGAGGGTCTTCTCTTATCTCCTGAAAGCTTACTTAGGCTTTCAAGGTTAGATTCTTCAAGTCTTCACCTGCTCCTGCCTTCAGGAACTGAATTGCTATATTCGCATCATAAAGGCGACAATTTCAGATACTTTTGGTGGAATTCTTGATGAAGAGGGCTCAGTTATCAGCCCAGTCTGCACTATTGCAGACTGATCAATGACTTTCTCAGTCTGCACTATTGCAGACTGTGTTTGTTCTTCATCGAATCTGATTGGATCTACAACGGGCTTGTCGGATATGGTTTCCTTGTCGGAGGTATGCACAATGATTTTTCTCCTTGTAGCTTTTGGTTTCTTTAACTTCTGTTGGACTGGTTTTTTCTTGGTCTGCTTCTTTGTAGATCGGGTTTGTATTGTTGTAGTCTGCACTACCACAGTGGTCTGCTTGGCCTTCCGTTTGGTCTCCACTTTCACAGGTTTCTGTGGCTGGTCTGCAGGTTTTTGATGAGAGGTTATTTGATCCTTGCTGAATTCTCTGAAGAGATTAGTTTTCTTCACGATATCAGCAAGTAATTTGTGTTCTTTGGATAAAAATTTATTCATTGTTCTTATCCTCTCATTTCATTTGTCTTGGTTGAGCATTGCTTGCCTTCCTAGCTCGATAACTTCTGGTGGAATGATTCTTGTATCTTCATTTGGAAGATTGAATTATTGTGGAAGGTCGTCAGAGTTCACCTAGATGGTTATTCCTCTTGCAGTAGAGGTGTAAGTAATTTGCTGCAAACTATCTACGACTTGTTCCTTCTTGATTAAGTCCATAACTTCATCATCATATATTGTGTTTGTTCGTTCACACAGAGACTTGAGTCTAGCCTCTTCGATCAAGTCATTTTTCATGAATGATGCTAGTCTGCATTCTACATACATTAGAGTAGTAAAATATTTTTTGTCAGTTTTATTATTTTAAATCAAGTATACCCAATTCTTCTCGAAATTTAATGAACTTGTTTTCATCAAGAGGTTTTATAAAAATGTTTGCAACATTTTTTTCTATTGGAATGTATTTCAATTTAATATGACATTTCTGTACATGATCTTTGCTAAATGATATTTAACATCAATGTGCTTGGTTCTTGAATGAAAAACTGGATTTTCTGAAATAGCCATTGTAGATGTATTGTCACAAAATATAGATGTTTTACAGAATATTATACCATAGTCTGCAAGTTTTAACCTCATCCATAATATTTGTGCAGTACAGCCTCCAGCAGCAATATATTTGGCTTCTGTAGTAGAAGTAGACACGGTAATCTGTTTATTGCTGAACCATTATGTTAACCTTTCTCCAATGAATTGACATGATCCATTTGTGCTCTTTCTATTAGCTGTACATCCTGCAAAATCTACATCTGAATAGCCTATCAGCGTAAAATCTGATTCCTTAAGATACCATATACTAAGATTTGAAGTTCCTTTGAGATATCTTAGAATTCTCTTTATTGCTGTGTAGTGAGATTCCTTGGGATCAGATTGATATCTTGTACAGACACAGACTACATATTGAATGTCTGATCTGTTTGTAGTAAGGTATAATAATGATCCTATTATTCCTTTATACATTGTTTGATTTTTTTTCTTTCCAAGTTTATCCTTTTCTATTTTTATTGATGTGTTCATTGGGGTTTTCATATGACTAGCATTATCCAATCCATATTTTTTAATTGTGTTCTTTAAGTACTTGGATTGATTTAATAAAATTCTATTTTTTAATTCTTGTACTTGCAGTCTTAGGAAAGATTTTAGTTCTCCCATTAAACTCATTTGAAATTTATATTTTATTAGTTCTGTAAATCTTTTACAAATCTTATCATAGTGCAATCAAATATTATATCATCTACATAGATTTGCATGCTTCTTTAAGAATAGAGTGGTATCAACCTTATCTCTTTTAAATTTATTCTCACAGAGAAAAGTTGAGAGAGTTTCATACCATGCCCTAAGTGCTTGTTTTTACCCATATAATGTCTTATCTAACTTATATACATGATCTGGATGTTCATAGTCCTCGAAGCTAGGAGGCTGTTTAATATAAACTTCCTCTTGCAGCTTTCCATTCAGGAATGCATTTTTTACATCCATTTGATAGGCTTTAAATCCTTAGTATGCTGCATAGGCAAAAAACATTCTTATGGTTTCTAATCTTAATACAGGTGCAAAGGTTTTATCAAAATCAATTCCTTCTTCTTGTGAGTATTCCTTAGTAACTAATCTAGCCTTGTTTCTGATGACTGTTTCATTTTCATCAGATTTGTTTCTAAACACCCATTTGCATCCTACAATTGTATAGTTTTTGGGTCTTGGTGTGAGATATCATACTTTATTTCTTTCGAAATCATTTAGTTCTTCTTAGATTGCATCCACCCAGATTGGATCATTTAGAGTTTCTTTTATTATCTTAGGTTCTGTTTTAGATATGAAACAGCTAGACAAGCGTTCTGTATTTGTTGCTATCCTAGTCTACTCTTTATTGTCTGTAATATTAATGACCTTTTTTGTAGTCTGTTCATTGTATGCACATTCCTCATCAAATACATTTGCATCTCTTAAGAATGTTTCTTTTTTATCAAATGATACATGAGCTGACTTCTCAACAGTCTGTGTTCTCTTATTGTACACTCTAAATGCCTTGTTGTTTGTTGAATATCCTAAGAAGGTTGCCTCATCTGCCTTAGGATCAAATTTTT
Organism: Drosera capensis; assembly: GCA_001925005.1. NCBI lineage: Eukaryota > Viridiplantae > Streptophyta > Magnoliopsida > Caryophyllales > Droseraceae > Drosera > Drosera capensis. The sequence continues at coordinate 18,221 of LIEC01008492.1, read as the reverse complement.
GTAAATAATTTTTATTATTGTTTTGTATATAACATATGTATCCAAAGATATGAAAGTATTTAACACTTGGTGTTTTTCCTTTCCATAATTTATATGAGGTTTTCTTATAAAGCTTGTGATTGTGAACCTATTTTGAATGTAACAAGCTGTGTTTACTGTTTTCGTTCAGAAGCTTTTGGATAGGTTTGCATCAGCAAGTATTTTTCTAGTTGTCTCTATGAGTGTTTTATTTTTTCTCTCAACCACATCTTTTTTTTGGGGTGTTCTTGGTGCTAAGAAGTTATGTTTAATTCCATGATCATTGCAGTAGACATCTATTCTTGTCTTATCAAACTCAGTTTCATGATCACTTTGATCAAACAACAACTCCCTCATCTTTATCTTCGAACATCAACAAAGGGCGTACCTATTCCCTTATTAAATTAGCAATTTAGATATGGCAAAAAACGCAAATAATATTCCTCAAAATTTAGGTAATAAAGCAGAAAATTATTCAAATGAACATTACATGAACTCTCAACTCTTACAGTTGAAGACGAACCTCTTTGGATTGTTTTACCCAAAGTCAATGTTCCATTTAAACTGAATTCTGGATTTTTAATTAAATTATCGGTTTTTAATGGACATACTAACGATAATCCTAACATGCACATCAAAGAGTTCCATATTATATGCAAATCCAATAGAACAAATAGTGTCCTTGTTGAAACTATGAAATTGCATGCCTTTTTTTTTTAGTTTGCAAGGCTATTCAAAGAACTTGTTATATAAACTACCTTTCAATTCAATTCATATATGAGCTTAAATGCCAAATTATTTTTTGTAGAAAACTATTTCTCATCTTCAGGAATTACAATTCTAAAAAAAATAATAATTTAGGAGTAAAAGAGAAGTATGAGGAAGGATTACATAAATATTGGTAGAGATTCAAGAGGCTGTTGCCAGCTGTTCGCATCATTGTTGAAAACTTGCTTATTCGGTACTTTTATAAAGGGTTGCTACCAGAAGATCGCCATAGAATTAAAGCTTATAGTGGTGGTGCCCTAACAAATAAAACGCCTAGAGATGAAAGGGGTGGTGCAGAAAATTCTAGTACAGATAAAAGGTTAGATACCCTTACAACTCTGATCACTCAACTGGTAACCAACAAAATTCCTGCACAAACGAATGCTTGTGAATTTTGCTATAGTGTTGCTCATTTCGCTTGTCAATTTTGCTATAGTGTTGCTCATCCAACTGATATATGTCCTACTGTGCATGAGGAACAAGCTAATGCAGTGGGATTTCCAAGGTCACCAAATCAAAGACAGAATAAGTGAAATTATAATGTTGATCAACCATGGATGAACCATCCGAAATTGGAGGTGGAGTAATAACAATAATGAGTTAAATCCACCTAGAGCTCAAAAAATCCCCCTCTTGGTTTCTTTCAAAATCAACAACAGCCTTTTCAAAATAATCAATGGTATCTCTTGAAGACCTTGTTAAGTCTCTGGTATAGATTCAAAAGCAAATAATGACTGAAAATTCAGACCAGATCTAAAGTAAGTAATATTAAGAGTATTGTTGCTCAACTTCCCTCTGACATAAGCCAACTTAAGGTTAGTTTAGATAACAAACTTCCTTCCCAACCACTCAATCGTAGAGAGAATGTCAATGTTGTAATGTTAAGGAGTGGTAAGGAATTGAAGAAACCTGATTAGAATTGTACTTGCTGGATCATACAATGGTGTTAACGATACTCATGTTGCTCTCAACCTTTTCAAGTTTCAAACATACAAACCAACATCGAAATTACAAGAACTCAAAACTTGATCAAGCAAATCAGTACTAGATATAGATTAGCGATACTCCGCATAATAAGAAAGACGGATAACTCTCACAATATACTTCAGTTCTAACTCGATATTCCGCATAATAAGAAAGACGGATAACTCTCACAATATACTTCAGTTCTAACTCGATACAAATCGCATGCACGAAGAAGAGCATTCTACCATGGAATATACACATTGCCAGACTCTCCACATATTACAACATAGACAAGAATCATACCTCGCTTCACAACGAGCCACCCTCGCTAACGCTATGGCAGAAAGCCTACTCAACTATGGAGGTGGATAAAGTCACTCAAAACTGCTTTAACCTCTCCGTAAATGTTTTAGGGTATATCATCACAGAATCTACACAGAGACCGCCCTTCGTGTGGGTACAGTCAATCTGGGTCATAGAGAACTTGAGTTTCATGATCTCGTAAGAATTCTTGACCACAAAGTTACCCACGTGGTAGTTAATCCATTTCCCAGGTTCTTTGATGAAGCATTGGGATACCGCCTTCTGGCCATCTGAGGTAGATAGCAGGAAGTGCACGGGTTTTTTGTCCCAGCCATGGACGTGCTCTGTGTTGCATTGGCGGCGGCCGAACCATTTGAAGGTACGCCCTGACTGCAGCCGGAAGAACACGCTGTAAGTTCCTGCAGGAAATGGGAACTCAACCTCTCCAATGACCTCGAACCACCATATCTGTTGGAGGTACGCTACCGTCGAGAACCTACACACACGAGGAATGGAAACCCAGATCAGCTTGGCTGTTGTAGTGTGAAATGATAGCCTTCTGCATAGACCTATCTATTTGTCAAATGTTAACGAAGATTTGACAAACTAACAAAGAAACATTAGGAGTATATTTTAGCAAAAATTCTGTCAACTAAGAATGAATAAATAGAAACAAAAATAACATCTAATAACTCACCTAGATTCATCAGATGGTATATGGTTCCAATATCTTCGATCATCGATTCCTGTTATTGTTAATCCCTTTGCAGAGATAGCCAAACACATCCCTCCTGTGTTGACATCCAACCATACTTGCTGCAACCAAAATTCAAATTTTCATCCGATCAATAGCTTACCCCAAAACCTCAAAAAGAAACAACCATAGGACCAAAAAAGGCAACCCAAAATCATCTCTTAATTAAGATTTGGTGTTAGGAATATCATTCTTTCTAGCAGACTCACCAAATTTTCTGTTGATCACCATTTGATGCATCTTTCTAACGCTAATAAAAATAAGTTCGCGGTTAGATGACTTAACCTCACCCGGATCGGAATTCCATCAAGAACAGAGGAGTCAAATGAACCCGGGAAAATTGTCACAAATAAAATAAAATAAAATAAAATAAAATATAAATACATATAAATAAATAAATACAAATATAAAGAAATAAAATCCACTTCTAGATGTTGGATAAAAAAAAGTCAGGAAAATGCCCATAACCCTTTGTCTAGATCAAAATAATCACCAAAATCAATGCAAAAAAATAATCCGGCAAAACAATTCTCCAAAAACCCAAATCCTATAATTTTATCAAACAATCAAACAACTTTCAATCCAATTCAAAAAAAAGGCGCACACAAACACACGCATGCACACAAAATCAACAATGAACGACAACTATTCAACCCTTTGTCTCGTGGATAAAGTTACATCAAAACAATGACCCCATAATTCCATCACCGATCAGGAAACGATCCTCACCTTGGTCCCGTCATCGATCGAATTACACCCACAAAGCAACGCATACACATCCCTCTTACACATATTCTTCCCATTATCATTTCGCTCATCAAACACCCTCTCGATCAATCTCTGATAATTCCCCGGCAACTTCTTCTCCCAAACGAAATCCGCCGACGCCGCCCCACGAAACGCCCGATTCAATCCCGCTAACTTGCAGATCTCCGTCGGCTCCAAATTCATCAGCACCATCGCCACACAGCTCTCCGGCAACTCGCCCAGGGATCCCAACCGTCTATTTCCGTTGCAAGACGGTGGTGTTATTGTTTCGTGTTTTTGGAAAGATTGTGAAGAACCCATTTGAGATTTGATGGGTTTGGACCGTTTGCTGAAATGGGTTTGGGTTTGATAGAGGAATTGAGGTGGTTTTTGGATTGGATTTTGGGTGTTGTGGTTGGGATGGATTGAAGAGAATTGGAAGATTAAAAGGGGTATGTATCGTCAACTGTGGTGATTCAATATAAAGAGAAAAGGTCGGGTGTGGTGGGGATGAATGATGTTGGCATGTTGGTGATATGCGTGTGGGGTGGTGGCAGTGACGTGGGACCAGCTTGGTTTTTAGCCTTTTAGCCTTGGCAATAATGTTTCTGCTACGGACAGAAGATTGGAATCTAAGCAATTTTCATCATGAAAAATCAAAGCTTTGAGATTTGGAAAAGAAAAAAAAATTATTATTAATAATATATAAATTATATATTATTATGATATATTTAACAATGAAGATTTTTTATAAATTATTTTTATTTTTAAAATTTTTTAATCATTTCATCTTTATCATTCATTCATTTCCGATAACAAAAATGATAACATCATATTTTTTAATCATTTGAAAAAAATGATAAATTAAAATTTCATTTACATTTTATTATTTAGATAGTTTGAACATACACTTAGTACTCAAGCAAAGTAAAACATACTTTCTCCGTCCTAAAATTTTTACAACGATATATAATTCAAGATGTAATTTAGCATGATTAATATTATTTTTTAAAAAATTATTATGAGATATTAATGATAGATTAAATTATAAAATTTAATTCTGAGATTTTTTAATATTTTTTTGATATTGTTAAAAATAAAAAACAAAACACTCTAAAATTTATGTCGTTATAAAAATATAAAACAAAAAAAAATTAATAAAAATCATTAATACTCCCACCAAATCATTGGGTCCTCAATTATTGATTCGCGCACTTGTTTCATTCCCTCCTCCTCCCACGCGCCTATCGCTATTCACTCCCAAAATAGCCATCAACCACAATCACCTCAGTTTCACCATCAATTGCCACCGCGGTGTCTCAAGAAGGCGTGATGAGGCGAGTCGCCAGCTACTTCGCCGAAGCCCTCGTTCGTCGAATCCTAAGATCTAACCCGCATCCATCCCCAATTGATTCGTCGTACTCCGACGTCCTGATTAACTTCTACGAGACCTGTCCATACCTCAAATTTGCTCACTTCACGGCCAATCAAACGATCCTCGAGCCCTTCATCGACGTCGATCGCATCCACCTAATCGATTTCAGCATCAAGGGGTTTGTATTGTCAAGTGTGGTGATTCAATATATAGATAGAAAAGAAAAGGTGGGGTGTGGTAGGGATGAATGATGTTGGCATGTTGGTGATACTAGAATACTGACGTGTTTCCAAAACCATACCTGCTTCATTCATTCGATTTCTTGATGTTACGAGTCCTTGATGGAGACCTTTTTATCTTTCCCCTCCCACGATTTGAAATCTTTGACTGCATCCCATCTTTCTTCAATTTCTAATCTTCATTGGATTTCTTTCGACCACAGTTCCTCTGATTGTTGTGGTTTTGGGAGCATTGATTCATTCGATTTCTACCAGGATTGTGGTGGGAGGTTGAATGGATGGTTTTGGAAGGTTGAATGGGTAAGTTTTGGAGGTTTAGGAAGAAGGGGCAACGGTTAGATTTTTTTGAAACTAGGGATTTTTGTAATGATGATAGCAAAAATGAGTTTCGAATGGATTGGGTTTGGTTAGATTAGTCTTTGGTTAGGTTAAGATGTGAGTTGAGCTAGGTTAGGTTAGAAGGATATAGATGTCCTTTTAGATGATTGGGAACCAAAACAAAAACAAACCTTTAATTGGATACTAGATTGTATTTTAAAAGATTTTGGATACTAAAATATTAATTGAAAGTCCTTTAGCGATTTTTAATAAATTCACCCTTGAAAAAAATAAATTAAAATGTAAATAGTTTTTTAAATAAATATATGGTGAGAAAACTTCTGCAGAAGTTTCTTAACTTCTACATGTAGCTAGAACCTTTTTTTCCTTTAGCCTTATCAAGATTGGGGTTATTGTTTTAATGTTAATGTAGGTTTTCTTTAGAGAAAGAGAAATGCTACATGAAGGATTTGTTTGATATCATTATGGTTTTTTATTTTCTATTTTTGTTTTATTGATTAATGAAATTGAAGGATTTTTTTTTTTCTCAAACGAATGAAATAGAAGCTCAATACAAAAAAACAAATGATTTTCTTTTTATATTTTTGTTTTATCTGAGTATAATATTAAAGATCTATTTTCATAAAAAAAATTTGATTTTCATCACTGCTTTTCTGTTTCTATTACTGGGAAACCGAATTAGAGAACGAAATCAAAAGATTGAATCTGTACGATAAATTTGGTTTTCGATTTTTCGGGTTTTACTTGAAATTCGGTTTTGGTTTCGGATTTCAAATAAATATAGTAATTCGGTTAGCCGAATTACTTGAAACTACAATTTTTTCCTTATTTTATTCTTTATTATTTATCTTTATATCTTTTTCTATATTGATTTATTTAACAATTTCATTTCAAGCTTTTAAAGATGTTACAGGGCTTTGTCCCCTAGATAACCATGCATCATGGCTCAAACATACACATTACATCAGAAATAAAAGTAATGATCTAGTTTCCATTACCCAACACCTACCATATACTACAGCATCTGCTATATCCTCCGGAGAACTCCATCCCATACTGAAAACTCGTTCATGCCATATCGCCATAAATGATCGAGGCATGAATTCTTCTTTGATGCCTTGCCAAGGCTGATTTACTTCGAGCCACTGATAGAAACCATTCAAATCAGTTTTCCTGAGCTTTCCTACCCACATTCAGCTTCAAAATGTGTGCCGACACGCTCAGCCACATACCATGAGAATTCACAAGCGTAAAAATGATGTACATGAGTCTCCGCGGCCTTCAAACAGAGTGCACATCTATCATCAGAAATCAAGCACTGCTTAAACACCCAAGCACGCACTCTCAACTTATTGAAGATAGCCAACCATGTGATAAAGCTATGTTTAGGCTAACATTCCGTATCCCATGCTACCTTCCACCAAGCAACATTTGGACCTGCAGGAACAAGAGATTTATATACATCCTGTACAGGACCTGGATCGTTCTGAGTTAAGCCGAGCTGCACCATAATATCCTTCAAGCGAATCAGCTTCCCCCACATCCAGCTCTGAGATGGTTTACTCTGAGCCTACCATATAGAACTACCCCTTAAATACATCTCATTCACCCATTTAATCCAGGGCGTATCTTTCTTCTAAGTTATTGCCCATATTCCTCTAACCTGCATAGCTCTATTCCATTCAGCAACTCTTTTAAGCCCCACCCCTCCAGATTTCTTAGGTTGACAGATGTTTGTCCAACTCACCAACGCCTTATACTTGTTCAAGGCACAGCCAGACCATAGAAAGCACCTATAGACCTATTCAATCTCCTCAACAACGGCTGCAGGAAAACAAACACTTGAGCCCAGTACGTCTGTATAGAAAATAAGACAACCCTAATCGAAACTCCACACTTTTCCCACAATAATTCATTCATCAACTTTTAAAGTTCCTTTTTTCCTCCAATGTTTCACTAGCTAAAGCTTCTCCAAGCGGTGATGATCGTTGGAGAACTTTCAACCTCTATCCCACAATAAACCCCAACAAAAACAAAACTTCATCATCAGATTCAGAGTAAGGCTTTAACAACAAAACCCTAAAATTCCGAAACCTGAGCAACAACTGCAGCAATCGACATCCCAAGAGAAAACGCGATAGTCTTGACATCATTCATCCGTCTTCGTACCAAAAACTTAGGTTTCCGTCTCCCTCCATTCACCGTCAATCCCCTCTCTTTACTCGTTTCACAAACAGCCATCGATGACGACGATGAAGAAGACGAGCAGATTGACGAACTAGGGTTTATGGGGTTGGTTTCGGTAGACGGCGACGGCAGGGGTGGTGCCAGCGGCGGAGACGAAGAGGGTATGGTGGTGGAGAGGGTGCCGTGGTGGTGGTGGCCGGAGAGGGAGAGGCTGCGATGGTGGAGAGGGGGAGCGTAAAATGATATTGTACCTTTTTTTAATTATATTTTCATGTATCTTTTTATATTTTTTTTGAAATAGATTTTGATAATCTATTATAAAAATTTCAATATTTATATCCATTATCAGTAAAAGTTATTTACGTTATGAATTATATATAATATGATCAATTTTTTTTTAAAATAAAATTATTATCAAAATACTATTATCAATAATATAATTTGTGTATTTCGATTGTGTGTCATTGATCGCTTAGTTTTTGAATTTTTGAAAATATATTAGTAAATGAATTATTAGTTTCTTATTTTTTATCCTTAGTCTTTCATATATTTTATTTTACCATTAAGATGAAACAAATCAAAATACATAATAAATAGTATATTATTATATAGTGTTATATATTTTGTAAGATGAAAGAAGTATGTATTTTGATCCAAAATTATAATACGTAATTTAAATCATCTTTAATATTTCATTATAAATTTATATAAAAAATATTATTTGATCATAGCATGAATCATTCTTAATACAATCAATTTTTTGATTTAAGTGATAAATATTATATGTTATGTGGGACAGAGATAATATTAAATACTGTACTTATTTTTTATAATTTTTGTGAGACTAGAGAGGGAGTATACTTTATTTTTAAAAATATATAAAAGAAAAAAAGTAGAGTATGTAGGTAAAAAAAAATAATGATATGATATTGAAAATATGTGTTGAAGTATATACAGAAATAATAAAAACTATAAAAAAGAGTAATAATAAATAATGCATCTTTAAATATAAAATAATTTTATAACATATTATAGTTGTATAGATAAAATATGATATAATAATGAGGTATGACATGATGTAATGAATAGTAAAATAATTTCCAAAAAATTTTAATGAGTGTGATGTGGACAGTAACAACTCCCAGTAACATATTGCATGCTCTATAATGAGATCTGATCAGAAAGAAGTAAAGCCCATCTTGACTTGAGTGCAATCGAGAGATAATCCAAATCAAATAAAATTAAGTCACCTACACAATATTATGAAATTAAGAAAAGAAAAAAAAAAAAGTCGCCTACCTAATTTTCTTTTGTTAGTATTTATATTTCATTTGAATTTTGATTCCATCCAAATCATATATGCACTTTTCCTTACAAAAGGAATCCTCAAAACATGTACTGTACTCATAAATAAAGCTACATATTGCCTGCCACGAGTTTTCCTATTTTATTAAAAACATTTCCGCTAAACCGTGACGAGGCCATTACTCAGACTAAATCCAAATCTTATCTTAACTGATGGTCCACAAAATTCGAAATAACTTAAACAAAATTTTGAAATTCATCATTTCATTTTAATTATCGAAAAATAGTTTGAATCGACAGAGCCTTGACCTCTCAAAATTTTAAATAAAGCTACTTGTTTGTTTGATCCTTTTTGTTGGAATCGGTCCCCTGGTTTTCATTTTCTGTTTTTTTTTTTTTTTTCTATCTTGGCCTCAAGATCCTTCGTGTGTTTTCATTCTTGGGACGTTTGTTCTCCTTTCTCTCTTTGGCTTTTCTTTTCCTTCGTTTGTTATTCTTTTTCTCGTTTCCTTCTAGTTTTCAAAGGAGGCAGAGAACATGGGAATTTGGAAAAAGTAAAAAGAAAGATATAAACAATCAAAAAGAAAGAAGAAGAAAGTGGTGCCCATAAGACGACGTCGTTTTTTCCTTGCTGCAGCCGACAGACACTGGTTTCAAGACAGCTTCATGCTTAAGTTCTAAATGAACCGGACGGAGTCAAATTTTTACAAATTTGATGTCGAATATTTATTATTTATTTCGAGTCGAATATTAGTCGAATTTGAATATGAATAAAATAATCGAATTCGAGTTTATGTTCGTTGAGTATCGAATCTTTCATCGAAAAACGAATCGAGTCAAACTCGAGACGAACAGAATTGAAATTTTGATAAATTAGAATCGATTATTAACAAATAACATTAGATATCAGTTATAACCAAAAAAATCAATGCTTTTGATTATATCAATGCTAACATGTCATTGCATCAAAAAAGATAATAAAACTTACAATAGAAAGCATCGATTATCAAGATTAATTTGGATATTTTGATGTGATTTACGGATTCTATAATTTTTTTGAGTTTTTAAATATAAACTCTGTTAGAAACAAAACAATTAGTTTATTAGGACTCATCGACTTATATTTTATAAAACTAAATCTTTTAATATTTTTAAAATTTTCAATTTTATAAATATATATAAATAAATGAGATTAAAAAATTATAATTAAAAAATTATTATTATAAATAGAGATTGTTGAAGAGACGATGACGATGACGATGGTCGGGGGAAAAGAAGACAAAGGGAGACTCAGTAGATAGAACATGATGATTCATGTGGGATCCATAATTATAGAGAGAGGACACCGTTTGGTTGTATTTGTGATGGAGATCGTATTTTTATTTATTTTTATTTATAAATTTCTGTGTTGATCACGAATTCGAATTATTCATAAACAATTCACGAATAGTTCACGAATTTTTCGAATGAAACTCTTTGAACCCAATCAATCGAGTCGAATCGAATTCGTTTGCAATTTCGAGTCGAGTAAAACTCAAACTTTTTACAAACAATTCACATCATCCACGGCTCTATTCATATTTCTGAATATAAAAAAAGCAGCAATAGTGACAGTACGTTGGCCGGTGTCCCCTCCCACGAAAAATATTCCCTCCCTCTCACAATTAACTGTTTGAAGAAGAACCGTATTACTTTCATACAGTGATGCAAAAAGGGAAAATATGGTTTGATTAATCAGGAAGGGTCACGACCAGTGCTATTCACAACTCACAAGGTAGGCTTTGTTTAGAAATCTTCTCCTGTTAGTTTCCCTTGATTAGCACATTGTAAACGTGTGTCCAAGTCAGCAAAAGACGACGACGTGTAAACCACATTTGCTGATGGATAATTGGTCCCATATGTTTCACGCGTGTGCCATGGTTGTGGTTGTGATCTGTGAAATATGTGGCGCTGCGTCTACTGTTTCTCTCCAGTTGACTTGGATCTGATGTGGCATCGAGCTGTCCACTGTGGTGATCAGGAGCCAAGTGACGGGATATATGAGATATGCATGTTGTTGTGATCGAGAATGCTCGAGATTGCAACTCAACAGGGGCTGATCTATTAATCCTTGTAGGCCAACCATCTTTATCAAATCCATGTTTTGGGAATGATTTATTCTTACAATTGATTCTGTCAGCTGGGTCATCACATACTTTAAATTAAATATGAGAATGTCTCGATATGATTTGTTTAATTGATTAAACGTTTTTTTTTAGCATACACTTAGATAATGCATGTAGGAACAGAATATTACGCTTGATTTTTACATCGGCACAGGATCGCCTGTTGTGTCTTTAATATAAGACCAGCAATCCAACAATGAGAAAAAAAAAAAAAAAAGATTGGTCGTCAGTTTGCTCAAAATTTATCACAATAAATCCTTCATCAAAACGTTCAACGTTTTTTAAGAAGAAGTAAATATATTTTTTTTCAAAAATTGCTTTTGCTTACCTATCATGATAGATCATGAGAAACCGGGTAGCAGGAAAAATTCAATAAAGCACAAAAGTGAACCGATTGAAAAAGAAAGCTCAAGTGGTATACAACACAGACAAGGCAACGGAGACGACCTATAAAAAAAAGTGGACGGCTAGGTTGAGATAACAAAAGCAAAAATAACACCATTTATCTCTATAGGGTCACTTCCATAACAGTTAATGTCGGTTTGTATCACAAATGAATATTCATTCCGGTGCACAAAAATTAAGCGCTATACATATTTTCACTATTATAATTTGTACATGTATTTTAACTAGTTTTTTTTTTCTATCAAGTGAGAATTCAGCATAGGTATCTTTATTCTTATGGACAATTAATGACACGAAATTATCCCATTTTGAATTTTTTCTAAATAGGTATCCCATTAATAATTATTGTAATAATGTCCATGTTTAAAAATTTATACATTATATTCATTTTTTTTAAACAAAACTATCAATAATTGCATTAAATATTGGTTTTCGTAAAGAAATTCAATTTCAAATCCAAATCGTACGCCCTAGTCGGAAACCGTTGATGGAAGTCTCAAGCCCACCCACTCTCAATACGTCCTTTTACCTAGAATTAGTACGTCCTTGAAAAACGTCCGGCTTCAGTTCGTGGACAACATAAATAACAGTTCGTCTTCATTTCTTCGATCATAAAACAACCATAACCTCGTTGCTCCCCCTTATCCCCGCCATCATTGGCATCGTTTACGTACTAGACCATGTATTGTAATTATATGCATATCACAAATCGTTGGCTCCGCTCAGCCTTAATCGATGAAAACCAAATCTAACTTAATCGATGGAGAACCACATACCCGGAATCAATACGTCGTTTAAAAACGTTCATCTTCACCCAAAACCATAATGGCGAGACTCGCTCCTCTACTGAAATTATGTACTGCAACCATAAGGTTATCACAAATCATCGATTCTGCTCAACTCTAGTTGATGGAGAACCATATACATAAAATCAGTATGTCATCGAAAAATGTACGTCTTTAGTTCTATGACAACAAAAATAACAATTCGTCTTTAGTTTGTCATAAGACAAAGCCATAACCTTATTGCTCACCCTCATCCTCACAATCACCGACCTCGTTTGCGTACTGAAATCACGTACTATAATTATAAAAATATCATAAATCGTCGGCTCCGCTCAACCCTAAACCCTTATCGATGAAAAACCAGATCTGACCCAATGATCAAATTCACACGAACAAGAAACAAATTGTTGTTGGCGAGGATCATATCCATGAAATTGAACAACTATAATCACAAGATCAAATCTAGAACTGATGTCAAAGAACTAGATCTTGACAAAGACAATGATACTATTGAAATGATTAAGAACTGCATGTATTCCTTATTAATTAAAGTCTTCAACTTATATTCAAGAATTGAGGTAACCTGTCTTAGACCTTTAACAAACCAAGACCATATCTCGATCGACTCCTTCCCTTGTACCGCAAAAACAATAGGAAAAAGCTGATTATTAGCATCATAGCCCACTGCAATATACATGGTGTCATCCCCTTGAGGAAAGCATCATCAACGCTGATCACAAGGCGACAATGCTTCCATCCTTCGATTGAGGATTCGAAAGCCCAAAAAACAACATTAAACCACACATGATTGGGAATATTCATCGACGTACAGTGATATATTACCACCAAACCAGGGTTGGCTAACTTCACAAAATTCAAAAACATAGGAAACACCGCGAATGAATTATCCCAATCACCTAAAAGGTCTGTAATAGCTTTTTGCTTGCCAAGTCATGTTTTCCTGTAGCTGATCCTACTATGGTAATTCCCCTGTATCATTTCAAGAATAACCTTGCTTTTAAGAAGATGTCTGTGGCTACGACATGCTAAATGTGATCCGCAATGATCTACGATGATAGTTGCACGTGATCATCTCCAAAATTCTGTGTGTTGTAAGTGTGAGACCTAGTAATTTTGTTGATCCTCCATCTATTGCTATCGTTTTGCTTCATGGCTCTGAGATGCTATTTATAGCTACGTGGCTCATCATTCTTCCATTGTTTGCACTTCAAATAAATTATCGCTCTTTTTGATGTCAACACATGATATTCAACACCATGACACATGGCTGAATCTGGTATTTGGTGTAAGCAATTCTTTTTATAATCAAACTCCATGCCAACCCTAAGGTCGAAATGAGAAAGGAAAATAATCGGCTCATCACGATAGTTCACTGCTTCTGGTATCCAACTCATATTGAAGTACATTGAAACAGGATGACTTCATCCTGGAGTTAGAGCAGCAATAACATTATAATCACCGACGTGCACAATAACAAGAACAACGTCATCATCATTCTTGCCCTTACCCTCTGCGCCTTGCATGTGATCCTCACTATCATGGTCATCCTCACTGTCAGAACTCGTAGGCTTATCGGCATTTGCAGTGTCCATTGCTTCGTGATCTCCTTGGACATCAGCCTCGTCTTCGCTGCCCACGTTATCATAAAAACTTGATAAATAATCATTCCCGCTGTATTACATCCAAGCACTCCCTTCCGAAGTTATACGAGCAGGGATGATGGAAAGGTCAACAGTAAGATCATCATCATCCTCATCATCAGCCGCTTTCACGGTCATAGATGGTTGAGATTATGTTGGAATAGATTGATAAGAATGTACTGAAGAAGCTGAATGTGTCAGGACGTCGGGAACATTATGCTTTACGTACCACATCGCATAGCAACATTGGGCATTTAAAAGTATGTCGAATGATGTTTGTAAAAATACATCATCCTTTAGTTGAAACAGGTGTGACATGCCCGGACTTTGAAGCAATTTAGCCAAGATTTGATTTGGGAGGGTTTCCAACCCACATCAGTTTTTTCACTAATATCCATTGCATAATCTGTCAATCCCCAGCCAGGTATGAAGTTCAAAAAGACTTTCGATTCTCGTTGGAACTGATAATCGCCGCTGATTTTCGTATATCGTGTATCCTAATAACAAAAAATTAGAAATTATGGAAATATCATATTTATATTATTCTCAAACCATAAAAATTGAGAATTCTGAATTGCATGTGGCAGCAATACGATGTACGAATCACCTAATTCCCTGATAAACTTTTATTTTTCTAATTGTTTCCAAAATTATTATGAAATAACTATTATTTTAAACAATTATATATATGTTTCACTTTCATAACTTCGTAATATTTAATAAAAATCCATACAATATGAAAAAATTAATACCAACTAATATCCATATCATTTTTAAGTTTGAATATTCATAATTATTACCAGTTCTAATGTTTCCTAAATTACTATAACAAACTATTATTTTAAATAATATTACATATTTAAATCACAGACAAATGGTAATATTTAGTTAATATTGCAGCGCAAACATATAACACAATGTGAACAAACTAAACAATTTGATCTAAACCATCTAATTCCCTAACTTTATAAAATAATAACTTTATTTCCTAAATTATTACCAACTAACTATTTTTTGTATTCCCTTTTTATTTACTAAATAGATATTTCCTAATTTTGTTTTATTTAATTATTATCTAACTTAACTATTTTCTAAGTTATTTTCTACTTTAATTACATCCTAAGTACATGATTTTTGAATTACTTTCTAAGTACATGATTTTGTAAGTTAATTACTTCATAAGTTTATCATTTCTAAGTTAATTACGTTATAAGCACATCATTTTCTAAGTTATTTACTTACTAAGTGCATCATTTCTAAATTACTTCATTTTCTAATTTAATTACATCCTAAGTACTTTCTTTTCTAAATTAATTATTTTCTAAGTACATTATTTTTTAAATTAATTACTTACTAAATACATCACTTTCTAAGTTAATTACTTCATAGGTATATTTTTTTTCTAAGTTACTTTATTTTCTAATTTAATTGCATCCTAAGCACATCATTTTATAAGTTAATTATTTCATAAGTACATCGTTTTCTAAGTTAATTACATCCTAAGCATATCATTTTCTAAGTACATCATTTTCTAAGTAACTTTATTTTCTCATTTAATTATGTTCTAAATACATCATTTTTTAAATTAATTACTTCATAAGTATATCGTTTTCTAAGTTAATTAATTTTCTAAGTTAATTATGTCCTAAGCACATCATTTTCTAAGCTAATTATTTCCTAAGTATTTTATTTTTTAAGTTAATTATATCCTAAACACATCATGTTCTAAGTTAATTACGTATTAAGTATATCAGTTCTAAGTTAATTACTTTATGAACTACATTATTTCCTAATTTAATCGCTTTCTAAATTATTTCTCTAATTTAATTATTTATTATTTTAATTATTTTCTTATTTACCTACTCCCTTATCTAACTTAATCTGACTAATTCCTAATCTAACTACTTTCTAAATTATTTCTTACTTCTTACATTAAGTAGTACATTAATTAAGCATATTAAAAACATAAAATAAGAAATTTTAGGATTACTTTTATTGAAGTTAATCCTAAAATTTTCGCAACTTCTTCGTTGCAAAAATAGATCGGAAATTTTTTAACTAAAATTTTAAAATTAAAAATTTTCAATATAATAATTTAATATTATATTAAAATTTTAAGTATTTGAAATTGATGACAATAAGAAGAGAAAGGTCCTTTTTATAGAAAAAAAAGGATGAAAGTAAGACCAGCCGATCGATGTGGGTTTGCAATTCTCCTAAACTAAAGGCACATGACGTCTTAATTTTTATTAAAGATGCATGATATATGTTTTTGAGAATGACGCAGGACGTCTTCTCTCATTATATTTTTAAAAAAGACATATTTTGATAATTAAATTGTTTATAATTTTATTTTGATAATTTTATTTATAAAAAGATTTAAAAAAATATAAAAAACCTTGAGGGTAACCCTTCCTGTAGCTTTATAATTTTGTACTTATTTAGTAACTAGGTAGACAGTTTTATAATTTGAGCATTTGAGCGGACAGAATCAAGTCCTTATCAAATTAAATCTATTTGAATATAAAAAAAATTATAATTAATTTTCTTGTACTTACGAATTGTTGTACTTAAACTCTTGAATTTCGCAATATATAGATAGTCCCTCAAACTTTAGGGTCTCATTTAACGGAATTTTTCCTTTCAAAATTCAATTTTTTATATATAAAGTTAAGACCTTTTCCTATACCCATATATTTCAAATAAAAAATAAAAAATAAAATAAAATAAAAACAACAACAACAACTAAAAATCTACCCTAAATTCATGATTCAATTGATGAAATCCCTAAATCCACGAATTCGATCTCTCATTTCATAAGTCCATTGAGTAACAAATCAATCCCTCGAATAATAAACCAAATCTCCCATGAACCAAATCCAATCCCTTAATTTGCCAAATTCTTCAAAAAAAAAAAAAAAAAAAAAGGTGTTGACGGTTGCTCAGATGTGTTGGGGGTTGGAGCTGAGAGATTCGGATTTCTGAGTGATGGTGGCGGCGGCAGAGTAGTTTGAGGGATTGAGATTTATCGTCGACGTTCGGTTATCACACCAAGAGCGTTACTCACTTCTTCAAAATCGCCGAAGATCTTCGCTACCTTTCTCTCTCCAGCAATCTGCAGGACAAGGGAAGTGCAAGTCATAATCTCGAGTGCGTTTTCTGTCATCCTCGCCTTGCAGAGACCATTGATCAGGGTGTCATAGATACTCGACACAGGCAGGCAGCCTGCACAAATCAGCTGATTTAGAATCTCCAGTTCAGCCCAAACGAAACGAGAAGACAGTTGTAGAAGTCAGGATAGTAACCCTGCGACACCGTCTTGTCCAAGTATTCCTTGGCCATGTCCAACTTTCCGTCCTTAACAAAGAACGTGGATCCAGGACTATATTCAGGCATCTTATCCAACCAATGAACCGCTCGTTCCAGAATCCGTATCTTACAAGAGGATTCAATCATTACGTTGAATAACATATCATCAAGCCAGCACCCATTCCTAACCATATCATCAAAGAGCTTATCCGCATCCATCCACCTCTCGACGTAACACAAACCCCTTGAGAACAATGCTATAAGTCGCAACAGTTGATCGACAGCCATAAACCGAACCCATCTCACTCACGAACCCCATTGCATCATTCAACCTCCCTGACCTACGAAACCGCTTCACAAAAACAGTACCCGTAACGACATCCGGCTCACAACCCTTCCTCCTCATCTCATCCAAGAACTCTCCCGCCTTCCCCTCCCCGCTAAGTCCCTACAAGCCGCCTCCAGCACGACAGTGTACATCATTGCGTCCCGCGACTACTCCTGGCGTAATCTGAAAATATAAAAACAATGAGTAAATGGAGCCACTCTCTCTATCTCTCCAAGAATCTTAGAGATCAATTATATCATGCTCCCTCAAAGTATTGAGTTTATTGACATACTGAGTACATTGTGACGTTCAAAGCAGCAAACTACAGCGTCAAGGCGCAGACTACAGATCATACTGACACAGTAAAGAAGGTCCAAACTACTTCATTACCAGAAACAAACAGTACAAAATGAATTCCCTTTTCCAATAACTAGAAAGTATTTATTACACACAGCTGAATACAATGTAAAAATTACAGCAGTAATCCTAGATGACGTATGACCTATTGTATCGAAGTGCTATCATATCCTCTGAGAAGTGTCGACGATAAAAGTTCTATCTGCAAGT